>JAVTVY010000279.1:0-33360 GCA_036873755.1 Hanleya hanleyi | reverse complement strand
CGAAACAGTTCACCAATAACCAGCATACGAGTTGTCAGAGCATTTCCATCATAGCTCTCTAGATTTGTATCTAATACCGCTTATGCCGATGCTAGGGGCCTCGTGGTCATATCATTCAAGTTGCCACATGAACAGGTACAATAAAAGCGTACCTGAGATGCAACACATATCTCGAATCGTTAGATTCTTGGTATGTGCTTTAGAATAGGTTTACCAGAAGACTATTCTGTGAAGTCATATCACGCAGTCAGTATGTCGGCACCTCTTCCCACTTCCCCTATATGTGTTGTAATTCAATTCTTCACAAACCGCTGCAAGATAGTATCAATCTATAATACTTAACAAGCGTATGTTTTAAATGAATTTAAATACAAATAATATCAATCATTCAACAATACAAGCAATTTTGGTGAATCTTGGCTAGGATGAGATGAGTTGTGCGGTGCCGTGGGTGGGGGCCGGTGTTTGTTTTGATCTTGAAACTATTTGTCAGGCCGATACTCAATATCGGGATTATGTAATATTTAATTTCAGTGGTCAGATAGTAAGACGGTTACTGTAGGTTACTATTACTTATCAGCGACATTTCGGCAACATTTCACATATTAAGGTGAACTGGTCCACTCAAGTCTGAGTGAAATGTACCTGTTCACTCAAACTTGAGCTACTTTTCACTCAACTTGAGTTACTTTTCACTCAATTTGAGTTAAAACCACTCAAGTTCACTCAATTTGAGTGGGATGAATTTCCACTCATGTGCTTGAGTAAATGACACTCAAGTTGAGTGCATTTAACTCAAGTTGAGTGAAAAGTAACCCAAGTTGAGGGAGAATCTCACTCAAGTATTGAGTGGGATGAATTTCCACTCTTACTTGAGTGAAATTTCACTCAACTTTTTTTAGAGAGTAATTCTGGTTTGATTAACTGCCATGGTGGAGTTGGCAAGAGCTTGTCGGGTAAAATCTGATGAAGCTTAATACCAGCCGTTACAATGTGTGGTTTCATACGAATTCCGAGAGGTGATTTGAGTGATTTGAAAGAAATTTTGTAATATATTGCAGTGATAGTTTAATTCTTCGAAGTTCTATAGGAATTTCATCTGCTTCGACATATAAGATTTCCTTAATTACAACACATATAAGGGATGTGGGAAGAGGTGCCGACATACTGACTGCGTCATATGACTTCACAGAATAGTCTTCTGGTAAACCTATTCTGAAGCACATACCAAGAATCTAACGATTCCTGATATGTGTTGTATCTCAGGTACGCTTTTATTGTACCTGTTCATGTGGCAACATGGATGATATGACCACACGGCCCCTAGCACCGGCATAAGCGGTATTAGATACACATCTAGAGTGCTATGATGGAAATGCTCGGACAACTCGTATACTGGTAATTGGTGAGCTGTTTCGCTGTGACAACTCGTACATTGGAGATTGGTGAGCTGTATCGTCGTCAGATGTAAATGACGGATATTAACACAAAAGTCTAGTCTGTAAGGCCCGATGTCGACCCAGCATCAACTTCCCACAAGTGCCACATATCCAAGACAGGTCCATGTCTGAAGCCTTCCTGGACTACAAGGCTATAAAAAAAATTGATATCTCATTGTTCACATTTTGCGAATTTTAAATGATGGACAAAAATCTCTTACTAGTATATTACATGGTAACCGGTTCTAGGAAAACAGAGCATGAATTTGCGAAGTAAAAGACATGACTTCAGGAATGGTAATTCAATTGGCGTCCATATCTGTTCACAACAGAGCTTATATGTTGTCTGTCCCAAACCTATTATCGACAAAACTCCACTTTGTACGAGCACTTTATGGGTTTTACTAATTAAATTGTCGACTTTACTTCCGGATAATATTTACCCATATCGAAGGTGCATGACCTGAGAAGCCGTTGGTGCACCAGCCTTCAGTCTGAAACTGGAGAGCTAAAGCGGTCGACTTTGCTGACACGATTTTCGATGCTACACGCCCTATATTCCAAATGATAACCATCTGGAATAAACCCCAAATACCTTAACCTTTAGGATAGAGCGACAACCTTATCCACTATCCATTTGGTAAGCCATAAGGAGTCATTAAAATCAAATTCATATTCATAATAAGTGATAGATATAACCACCGAACAATGTGCTTCTGTAAATTTGATTCTGTTTGTTAATCCTATCTTTCCTGGAGACACGATAATTGTTCTACCTTCATATAGTGCTCTGAAACGAAGAGAAAATGAGAGCTTAACCTTTGTGATCTGATAGCTCATCATACTGGGGTCACTCAAATTGGCATAACCAACCGAGTCGGGAATCATGAGCAAATCAAAAATGGCGGGCATGCGGGCGTCACTGAAATATGTTGACCTTATTTCTTGACAATAACGTCTGTTCTATTTTCTGCGTAAAAGTATTGAAAGCTGTTTTAATTCACACCAGTTAAATATTTTTACATTTATTACGCAGATTTTGCAGAGAAAATTGCAACTAGAAAAATATTAGAAGGTGGATGGAAATATCGACAAAATACATCATCGTGACTTTAAGTCTTTAATTAGGCATTTAAATCCCTTTTCTTCTTCCTTCACCCCTGAGATACAATCACAGCGCGGGAAATTCATGCCATGTACCTGGAGACATACAGGATGTACATGTAGAAAAAGTCAAGATTTAATATAATACACTTCCCCTGGCTATAGCTAGGACATTTTCTTCCCATCCCGCTAAAAGCAATTATGCCATGGTATGACCTTATAGATCGGCAGCGAGACACCTTGGACCCTGTGTCCTATAAGTGACCTTGGCGAACCTGATACATAAACTAAGCACGTATGCACTAGCATTCCGAGGCCTGGTTGCCCAGCGATCTGTCTATATATGGATGAGGATGGCTATATATTTCGTATCGATGTAGCTACAGCCAACTGCAGTGCACAATACAGAAAAACCTATTTTTAAATGACTTTATTTAAAAAAAAAGAAGTTACAGGCATGTAAGCATTCTACCTACAATCTGCAAAATTTTCCAACTTACCTGCTGCTTTGAAAATATATTTAGTCCCATGTTATGTGCTTTTAGAAAAGGATACAGCTGTCAGCTCATGGACGGCCCTCTGCTAAATTACCGAAGACTGAAGGTGTGACCTTTGCCAAAGTAAGTATGTAGATGCAATTATAAGAGGATCTTTCTTAAGCATTCGACTACCTGCCCCTTGAATTGCTACTGGAAAATTTATCAGCTTATGCTGTTTCTAGACAGCAATTGTGCTATTAAAAAGTTATCTGGGAAATTGCAAGCAGAGGGTTAAAATTGACAAAAATGTAAATGGGCAAATATAATATGAAAAATACCAGACTCTTTTCATTGGACATAAAACCCGTAAAACTTGTCACGAAACATTCAAATTGCTCGGTGTTAACACAGACGGTCTGTTAAACTTTAGTGAACACGTTTCTGTCATATACAGAAAAGCATCACAGCAGCTGAGCGCCCTTAAACGAATAAGCAGGTACAATGTACTTCTTCGGACAAAAGTTGCCCTTTACCACTCTTTTATGATATCAAGTTTTAATTTCTGTCCTCTTGTGTCACACTTTTGCAATTTGTTTATATGGAACGGCGACAATTGTACATGTTCACTTTTTCGTAATTTTTATCACTTCGATCCATGTTTGGTTCAACGGTTTGCATAACACGATCTTTAAAGGTGTTAGTCTGAATCCATGTTGGCCGCCAAACGCTTCGACCAATCAAAAACAGAACCTCAAAGTAAGAATTACATAACCCGATCTACCTTCCTGACAAAAAAAAAGAAACGATCCATCAAAGCAGAAATGTTGACCAAAAGTGCCATCTACTGGCGTTACCATGGCAACGGAAGTAATTTTCGGCCCCAAAACATTTTTGGCTTTAAAATCATTTTTTGGTTTTGCGGGGGGGGGGGCGCTGTTTTTCGATAACATATATACCCACTTTCCTGTCAAAAAACGTTACCTGAAAATCAAGAGTTTGATTGGCCGAGGGCTGCCTTATTCATCTACGGAGCAACTTCAAATTGTCCAAATTACGATACCTCAAACCATCGATCGAGTATTCCACCTGTCATATTGATCGGTTCATCGGAATATCTTTGGAGGTTTTGACATAAATCCACGATGGCCACCGGGGCTTTCGACCAGTCCGTTCCATCTTCATATATGCATTACATCTAATTGGCCCTAATCACCAGCGATCCTGAGGCGTTGGTCCTACGATTCCAGCCAATGCATTAGAACCCTACTGAAATAAAATCAAATGAAAAGTAGAATACCAAAACAAAATAAAAACAAAGATTCGACCATGTCCGACGATTGTCAGCCAAGGACTGCCACAATCAGAATATGGTTACATTTATTGTTTATTACAGATAATTGATAACAGTCTTAGAAAGCGGAAATTCCGTATTTTTTATCATGGCATGGCGTGACAAAATGCAAGATATGCTGAAAAATATCCAGTGGGGAGACCTCCGGCAATATAGAACTTTCAGAATTCTCAGTACGTGACCCTTGTGGCGACGCTCAATTACGACCCAGCCTTTTCACAAAGATACTCTTGTTTAGGTCTAGACGTATACCGTTAATTATGATAATTATTATTGCCTTTCGAAGCAGGATAGGCATATTGCTCAGACCTCTTCCTTTTTCCCCAGCTTTGGAGTAAAGTAAAATTATATATATTACCACGGTAAGTGTTGTCTGCAAACACGCAGAGATAATATGATATACCGAAATTATCGATGCAATTTCGAATTGCATCAACGAATGATCCGTATATTCCAACAATATATATAGTCGAAGTCGCACATCTCAACAGTCTACTCGATTTTTCTTGAAATGGGTCTAAGAAAATGGGGAATTTTCACATTCTAAGTTCTTTTCATACTTCTTTGCAACAGAGCGTGCAAGTAGAAAGGGTTGTTGATCAACCGCGTTTTGATTGTCTTCGACGATTATCTTATCAGTCAACGACCATGGTCGAAATTGTGGTTCGCTTAGTATAATAATAATAATAATCTTTATTTAAACACGGTCAAACTATCAGTACAACCGTTTTTCATGGAAGCCGTGGGAAAGTTTTCATTTCATTTCATTTTGTTTTAAATTTTCTTTTAATTTTAATTTATTTAGTATGTTTTTAGTTGTGTTAATTGTTTTGCGAAATAAAAGTCAAACAAATCGTCTGGCAGCGTTCGGCCATCATACATATGCCGAATGTCGAAATCGGATCCTTAGCTTAACCATATTTACAACGAGTCCATGTACACGTACTCCTTGTGAGTTTACTGAGATATTCCATTCCAAAGAACTCGTCATATTTTGATGAATCGACGGGAGGGACGTTCAAATGGGGAGTTATATCCGGACATTTCTCATTTATACATTGAATATGTGTCATTGTGGCGGAATGCCTGCGAAGAAAAATGGATCATGGATATATTTATATATGCCGCCGGTATATGCATACAGGAAGATTATTCCGGTATAATATAATTTGCACATAAGAAAGTATATTGATTGCAAGCACTTTCATGTAAGTGGACAGTTATTGAAATGTAGACACGCACGACATCCCGAGTAGTCGTTATACTATGAATAGGTGTCATTATGGCGGAAGAACTGCAAAGACCGCCAGAATCTACAAGGACATGTGGGAAACTGTCCGATATTAAATGCACTCTATCTGGCTGAGGATATGTTGAGTGTGCCACAACCAGTACATGGTTTATTACTAGAAAGACAAAATGTTCCACGCTATATTATTTTATCAATTACCCAAAAATTCAAGAATGATTCTAACCTTCATATGCATCTCCGGGTACTTTGTACACTACATCACTGAACGGCGTCACTGAACGTCGAATGTCGGCGTCATCGGCGTCACCGAACGCCGAATGTCTAAATTACAAGCGCCTAGTCCGTCATTCATAATCCAGCCGACGCCCATTAGAGAATATCCGAGTCCATAATCCAAAGACCTATTCCACATTCCATATAAGAGTATTAGCACCAAATTCAAAAAGACAATCATGGTATACATAAACATAGGCTTGCTTCCTGCACGCGAGAAGCGGTCAACAGTTTTCAATGATACCGGCAAGACATCATGATGTTCCAAAAATATCAAGTCCGTATCGCTGATCAGTATTCTTAATCCATAATATTCGGTTGTAAAACATCTAAAGGATGATGTATCTCATCACGCTTTGATTGTGACTATAAGTTATGAGTACCACGAGGATCTAAAAGTACATGGTTCATACACCCCTAGCCCCGGGTTAAGCGGAGATAGACACAAGTTACGAAACGTAGCGCCATGATGTTGCACGCTACGTTCGTATTTTGCTATCAGCATGCGATATGTATCGCCAAATTTGAGAAACTTTGAGTGGAGGCGCTTGGTGGAATAACCCTGTTTTATAAGTTGCTGCAACAATGTTTTGTGACGTTGATTAAAATCGTCACATTTAACACAAGATCTAGCAAAAGCTACTAAGCGAGATGTGAGAGATGCGTATGTATACGCCATATGCAGGTCCCACTGGAATATTACTGTCCAGAAAGGGATAGTTTACGATGTCGAAATTGTAATCATCTCTTTTGTCATAAAGTCGACGAGAGAGAATGCCCGCTCCATTTTTATAGAGATAGAGATCTAAATAAGATGTGCCTGTAGGGCTATCTGTAGTTTCCTTCAAATCCAGTAAAGGTGGATATATATCCTTCACTGCGTCATTTATATAGCGATTATCCACAGCGAGAAGATCGTCTATATAGCGTTTGGTGAATGAGAAGGAACGGGCTTTGAAGGATCGGTTTTTGAAACCTGCATATAGTCATATTCATACGAGAACAGATACAGGTCAGCCAACAGGGGTGCACAATTAGTACCCATTGGAATACCTATATGCTGCTGATATATTGTGTTGCCAAATTTCACAGATATTTTTAATGAGAAATTCAAGCAACTCTATAAACAAAGAAACATCCCATGAATGATATATCTTGTATGTAGTCGAGCTAAAGAATGCTTTATGGCTTCCGACATTAACATATCTACGATCAGTTTTCTTGAACACAGATACTATTAATGAACTTATACGGTCAATAAGGTTCTGATGAGGGATTGTAGTATAGAGAGTCGAACGCATAGTGAAATGTCTAAGTCTCAGGATTTCTCCAAATATCGAACACATTTAACGGTGTTTTGCTCACTTGAGTTCGTACCGATTATCGATATCTAGGGGCAGCGATGAGATGGCGATATGCTGAATTGATATTTTGCCTTTGCCCGTAATGAGCAAGCCGGATCCGCACAATTTTAGCGACACGCCCAAATGCCTAAAATAATGCGAGCTATATTATCTAATATGTGAGGTACATATATGATCATTAGCCAATGAGAGTCTTAGCATCGCATGCATATATTGATAACATCATTAAGAAAAAAAAAGTGTTTTCGCATCAAAGATTTGTAAAATTCATCAGCAAAAAGCTTATTCGTTGCTTCTTGCATCTAAAATCGACAAAATATACAAAAACTATATTTGAACGTTACCTCACAGTTTTCTTAATTAAGTATGTCGTTTGGAATGGTGTCCATGTTAACCCTACCAGGCCTACCCGCCCCCCCCTCAGGCCACAACAGGTCCCAAAAGGCCCAGGCCAGATAGTGTAAACCTGTGATGTTCAGTAGTATTGCAAGGCTGAAAGGATTTTCGCCTCAGGATGTTTGTTTATTTTTGTATCCTATTATATAACAACTAAGGAAAACAATTGTGGACGTACGCCAAATCTCAGCCTGTATTGTGCATACGCTAATATCCGGTCATTTGTTGGGGGAAAATAGGTCGACATGAGTCTGAACAGAGAGTTCCTTTCAGGAGGAGTAAACAGTGTGGTAGTTTAGTGATGAGAATGAACTTTCTCACCTGGAAATATACTCGTATCAGATAAAAGTTCTCTGCTTCAAATAAATGTTCTGCTTCATAATACCCTGAATAAGCATTCATTCCGTCGCAAAATTGACCTGGAATCCTATGCATTGTATCTATACGTCTCTTACTTTATGTGATTATTGATGTAATAAGTGTGGTAGGCCAGATTCACGTTGTCGAGTTGACGTTCTATATTACTGAAGGGTCAGTCTCAATTTTTTTTTTTCGGGAGATGAAGTTGCTCATTGTTACGAAAGTCAGTCCATCGTGGCCAGGCAGTTTTTGTCCTAGACAACGAAGGTTAAAATCATCTCAGAACACTGTGTAATTCCCTACTTAATAAATACTAGCCAATCCATCCATATTATAAAACAACGCGTATGCCATTAGTGTTTCAGGCTTACATGTTTGTTAAGAGACTGTCATTGGCCGTATCTCTTTACAATTAGGTCCAAGATGATTTCAGGTGCCGCTCTTTTATTTGAACACTTGTCTCGGATATTCAAATGAATCTTAAAATTTCGAACATGGCGGCAGGAAATAAAAATCTTGAGATCTTTCTCGGCTCCTGATCGTTTCATCGATGCTCTTGACTCACCGAGGAACAATTTGATCTAGCATTGCCGAGTATAAATCAAAATATAATACCCGAGTGGATGGGTGAATCGATTTGTGCGGTGAATATGTAAAACAAAACGAATTGATCCTGTATATCAGGATATCAGCTCAAATTAAATTTTCCATATCCTGATAGCCTTCGGTTAGCCTATGTAACTGGCTCTTAAAAATATCCCGACATTTCCTTTGATAATTTCTACTGGCTTTCAATGGATCACATTTCAGGCTTGGGGATAGTATGTTAGATTATATTGCCGAGACATATCTGGATATCGTTATTGACTCTTCTTGTCTTGTGGGAACCTACGCTAAAACCTGTGCCATCAATTGTACACCGAATATACTGGTATCTCTCTCACAATAAATGATTATAACTCCAATTATAACCTAGAGCACAACCGGCGTAAATGTAAAATATCGGAATAGACTCATACCGGGTAGTCACACCATAGTCAATATATACTGTAAATAAAATTAACCTTGCCACAAAGGTTTTTGTCTACGGTGAATCATATACACACTTTTGTTATATACATCAGCTTTCATCTCATACACATGTTGGTCACCAAATCAAAACAACATAGCGATCTTTTCTGGTCAGACAAATATGAGATCAAATATGATCAAATATGAGATTGAGAATGAACTTTGTTTTCAGCTGGAAGTGTATAGTTTTGAGGCGATAGGTCCCCCAATTGTCTTCTAACAGAAACGGATGATTCCTAACACGGCACTGGAAAATTCTGTCTGCAAATCGTTTCCTTCTGATAAGCCCGGTGCACACGAGAGCTATCAGCTGAGCTGACGGCTTCAATTGCCTCTCAGCTCAGGGGCTAGCTCTCGTGTGCGGGCAGTTTTTGGTGAGTTTTTGGCCTCGCCAGGCCGGGGGAAAAATATCAAACTTGTTTGATAATTTCGCCTCGCGAGGCCAAATCCTCAGCGTGTGCGGCGAACGCAAGCCAACAGCTCAGCCGTTTTCTTGGACCGGCCAATGAATCGCATGTTGTTTTCACGCGATTCATACGCACGACTCTTCAAAATGGTCTCGAAGAAGACGCTATGCGGGAACTGAAATTAATTTCGTGAAACTTTTGCTCAGCGTGTGCGCTGAAACCACACGAAAGCTAGCCCCTGAGCTGACTGGCAATTGAGGCTGTTAGCTCAGCTGATAACTCTCGTGTGCGCCGGGCTTAAATCTACTCATGTACTTGGATAAAAACTGGACAAAACGGATCGCAATAATGATATTAGAACACAGAAAACGACGGGTGAATACCGAATGAATGTATGGCGCAAATTCTAAGAAAGCAAAGATTAGCTCTGATGGGAAATAAATAAATTGAATAAAGGACAGGCGCGTTAATCGTCACGTTCGCATCACCTCCAACAAAAATAAGAGGTTACGAAATCGGCTATATTGAACGCGACCTACGTGTATATGAGAGTTTAACGAATGAGCGAACACGAAGAGGTCAACATCTTTTCATGTTGCGTATGTGCTTGGTTATCAGAATGACTCTCTTAGTCATTCACACGTGGTGTACAGTATAGGATTGAAGTTTGCCGGATGAAGGGGAATTTTACCTCAATTTAAAGGGCATTCCTTCATTTCGCTTTGATTCCAGATCACATGTCCAATAGTAAAATATAGGATATCCAGCATCTGAACCCCTGGATATTCCTGTGTAGTGTCGAGGGCAAATCCGACGACATTCAGCCTCCTTCATTGCTTTAGGCCGGT
Organism: Hanleya hanleyi; assembly: GCA_036873755.1. Lineage (NCBI taxonomy): Eukaryota > Metazoa > Mollusca > Polyplacophora > Lepidopleurida > Hanleyidae > Hanleya > Hanleya hanleyi. The sequence continues at coordinate 23,016 of JAVTVY010000279.1, read as the reverse complement.
GCTAACAACACTGTCGACAGTTGTCTGGTCTTAGACCGAAGACGAGTGGGTTGTAGGGTCAAGGGCCTATGGTTACATACCGCTGTGTCAGGAAGTAGAGTCGGTAACATAATTAGTATATTGTAATAAAGAGTGAGTGCTCCTGTGTGGTTATATGAGTGCACACCTAAGTGGATTTTCCATCATCGGTGAATCATCCGGGACGAACAAACCATGAGCTGATCCAGATGGAACACTATTTGTGAAACATGGAGACGTCAATTTATCGGTCCATATGAGGTATCCTTTTAGTGATTACGGTAATTGGATACCGTTCAAAAGAAATATAACAGTAACAGTTAGTTTTGCTGATCTGTCAGTTTTGCATCCATAGGTCTAAATTTCATTCCTACGATTTTAATGTTAATATGTCAGCACGTGTTGTATTTCTTAACTCTACCAGTCCTGTTATTTTTTACCTGTCCTGGGCGGCGGGAGGTGCGTTTCTTGCCTATTGAGTTTGGGGGCTGAAACATAAGACATTATTCCACAAAACTATTAATTTTTTTATTTATTTATGTGTTTTGCCGCAAAAACTCCAGGACAAATTAGTAAATAATAATTCAATGTGAAACAAAAGCAGAATTTGTCCATTTTTCCTCGTAGAAAAGTAGGAATTTTGAAGAAAATTATGAAAACATCACTTTTCTGATATCCCAATTTACCCATTATCCTCTGTTCGGTGTTTTCTAAATAGGATCAAGAAGACTCCAGTACGATGACCCACAAAGTCACGGATCGTCAGCTCTCATTTCTTGTCGTTCCGGCGATAGGGTAGTAATGACCCACAATGCCTGGTAGAGCGGAGACAGCATGTCAATATATAAGTGGCATCAGTACACAATTAATCACTTCCGGGTCGGTGCCCACGATCTACATTGTTTAGAAATTTGAGAGCAGATCTTTATGGATTTTATGAGCTGCGATTTTTCAGCATTTCTGATACATTTGATATTTCAACTTGCAGATGAGTCTTCAAACTGTACTTCCTGGTGTTGATTTGGGCCACTTTGAAAAAAGCATGGTGGATGAAGACATGATCAGTGAAGGGTGAGAAGGCTCCCTGTTTACAAATCGAATGACATTCTGTAGCACCAATCAGCTGTCAGTGGCGGTAATTTGAAATTTCCATGGTCAACATCTGTCAAGACTTCCACCGGTAATGTCGCACAAGGTAAATATTGACATGCCAGGTGGATTTATGCATTGTGAATTTTCTGGATTTTTGCCGATTTTTAACGCTAATACATAACAAGTAACAGAATTAGTTGTGTACTGATACCTGTCACACGACATTTTCACATTTGACCAGAGAACTTTAAATCGTCACTGTGGCTACAGTTTTTACTGGATCAGCCCAATTTTTTCCATGATGACTCCTGAACTAAGTTCAAATATTAGGGTTGTTTCAAATTTATGTTATTAAATTATTAATAAAATAAAATAAAATTTTAATTAATTTTAATAATTTTTTTAATTATTAAAATTATTTTTTTTCTTGCTAAATGTGGTTGAAATAAATATCATACTGATAATGCTGGCTAACATCTCTTGTATTGCTATGCCATTTCTGCGACAAAATTGAGACCTTTTGGAGCAAATATAGGCAAAAAATGACTGATTTGTCAGTACTAGGGCCAAATAGTCAATGCCAAATATGACGAGGTTCATTTAAACAGCAGCTGGCAGAGAATGAACTTTCAAGATACAATAAAATATAAAAGGGTCAATGAAAATGAAATTCTGGTAATTATGAGCAAATGAACTTTCAAGATACAATAAAATGTAAATGGAAGAAAGGAAATTCACATAGATACAATTACATGCTTTTTTCAAAATCGCGACCTCAGTTCAAATCTTCAATGCTTCAAATCATTTATGCATTAATTCACTTTATATCAGTCTAAAACCACATGAAATTAATACTAATTATATCACCTGTAAAAACTCAGATGTTTGTTCCACACACAAAGAATTTCCAAAATGCCTTTTGCATTTGTAACTTTAATGAGACAAATAAAATCTGATTAACTGAGTCAACAGTTAATCTGACTGTTGAGGGTTTCTCATTGTTGTGTGTTTATTGTCAGTCACATTTGCATCATAGCAAATACTTTCTCTTCATTCCATTTCCACTATCTCCAGGACTATAAGTATGTAATTCTCTTTCATATTCATATCAGAGATCTTGTAGGTAGCAAGAAACATGGATTACAGGCACCAAATATTAGCAAGCCCCATACAACCCTCTCCCCCCCACACACACACATCAACTCTGGGAATTTCGCACAGTGTGACTCAGAGGTATGCCTCCAACTCTGTTGGAAGATAGGCCTTTCTCACTGTAAGTTGCCACTTTAATCTTTCACCAAACAGTTAACAGTTTAAGTTAGGCAACTTCCAGCTGTCCTCATCTTTCATGGTTGTTAATGTAGCAGAGATCAGCAAATGACCATCAGATATGTTGTCATTGAAGTTTATTCCTTTTTTTCTTCTATGTTGTGTTTTGACAAGTGTTACCTGTTTGCAGACATTGCATTCATGGACTTGAAATCTGACACAGAATATATTCCTCAATGTTATTTAGGAGTTTTCTCAGTAATAATAACTGTTTACAAGTAATATGTGCATCTTTCTAATTACTGCCAGCAAGATCTTGATGAGATGTAGATCCATCCAATTGAACTGACATATATTCTCTATATGGGAGTTGTGTATACCATAAACACCTCTGTGTTATATTTTGGTATGTGTTGTGTACACATTTGTGTATCTTGCTGTCACTTATTACAGGATTAAACATGTCTTTGATCTTTGTATCAACATCAAATTTAAATCCCATTTGATAGATTACTGGGATGACCCACTGGTTACATTGAGAAGTTAACCACTGCCATGAAGGAAATTTTTACCAAATGTAGCCTAAATGAGCAGGTTGAAAACAAATTATGTTTTTACACATTTTGAATATAAGTTTTCTTTATTTTTAAACTTTAATTTGAATAATTTCATAAAAAAATGAATTAAAATAATAAAAAAATAATTAAAAATAGTGCTTAACATATCTAGTTAATGCTTTATACTTCTTTTTATAGGCAGAAGGATTGTCGACTTGGTGCTTTTTTACCAGATGGAAAGATATGTACAGGTTAGTGAGATATTGTACTTTTTACTTGTACCTCAGTCTTAAGTCATATGGGGCAAACCGAGGGGAAATTATAAAGGGGGTACCCTTGGTATATAGGCTGTAAAATCTCTATCTGTGCATAGTTTTATCTGTGCCTTCTCAAGAATGTTTGGGGATGGGTATGGTTTGTTCAGATGAGAGCATTCCTTATTTTAACAATGGTTCCATCCTGACAGGCATCAGTACACAATTAATCACTTCCGGGTCGGTGCCCACGATCTACATTGTTTAGAAATTTGAGAGCAGATCTTTATGGATTTTATGAGCTGCGATTTTTCAGCATTTCGGATACATTTGATATTTCAACTTGCAGATGAGTCTTCAAACTGTACTTCCTGGTGTTGATTTGGGCCACTTTGGAAAAAGCATGGTGGATGAAGACATGATCAGTGAAGGGTGAGAAGGCTCCCTGTTTACGAATTGAATGACATTCTGTAGCACCAATCAGCTGTCAGTGGCGGTAATTTGAAATTTCCATGGTCAACATCTGTCAAGACTTCCACTGGTAATATCCCACAAGGTAAATATTGACATGCCAGGTGCATTGTAGATTTATGCATTGTGAATTTTCTGGATTTTTGCCGAATTTTAACGCTAATACATAACAAGTAACAGAATTAATTGTGTACTGATACCAAGTGCATTGAAGCATTCATGCTCGTGGCGATTTCTTTAACGTCGGGTGGCCTACTTTTTGTGCAGATAAGTATCTAGTTCATTCCTTGATCACCTGTGATAATCCGATTATTACTGCATTCAAAAATAAATCATCACATCCGATAAATGGGTTATATTTTCTTCAGTATCCCACTTCCCAGTATGTATTAATACTATGTTCCTAGGTATTGAATCGGGTGAACGTGCATTAAAACTATGATCATAGGCTATACTTTCTTAGTCCAGTAACTTTCCTTCTCATAATCCGATTATCGTTTTCTCCTTTCCTGAGTTGAGAGCTGAACACAGATTTCCCACGACAAAAGACCGATTCTTCATTCGTCCTATATATGGAGAGACATTTACCTTGACCCATATACCAAAATAGAAGCCAATTTCCTTGGAGGGCACAATGAAGCTTTGAGACGGGATTACCGACTAAGGCGTGAGAATTAAGTGGATTTCAGCAAGTGACTCTGACCTCCATAAGCTGGATTTAAAACGAGACAGATGAATCGGTTGACAGGGAGGAATAATTGGTCATAAATTTGAGTATCAACATAGACCGAAATAACTCAGTGATTGCGAGGCTAAATACATCGCGAATTGCGAAAGTATTGTAGCGCAATACATATCTGAAGTAGCTTTGAATTCCGCGGCTGACTGAATCAAAATTCGGAAAATATACACATTTCGGTGATTCTTGTTTGAATATTTAGATTGATTGATTTCAGGAAAATGCAATATTATTTATAGCTGTCAGCATGATCATTGTTTGAAAAATAATTTATTACACGGCTTGAGGTGATATCGGTATAGTTTAGATGGAGTCCTGTGTGTGTATAAGAATTTTTCCTTATCCGTCTTTCAAGTATAAACATAATGACTGTTCGAGCAAGATTAAAAAGCTCATATAACTATTGATACCAAAATATCTAAGTTTTATCCGCTACCCGTCTTCAAGCGATTTAAAACACAGATCCCGTCTTCGACTGAGAGATGCCCTTCGCTGGATAACGTAACGCAGTATACATGGTTACGATTAAGAAACGTATCCTGTTCCCTTCGAACACTCTGTTTAACGTCATTTGAGTATACATTGAGGGCAGATAAAGTTTGACCTCCCTTCTTCAATATATTATATTCAGGGAGCTAGTGCAGTGTAAGTTGGAATTTTGCGATTACACAAAGCCAATTGATGTCTTTTGTGGATACCAGATGGCAAGAATAAACATGTTAGCGCCTTGGAATTCGGGTAGAACGACCATGTTTAAACCTATCGGGTCCGAGTATGGATGGAAATGACACCCTCACTATACTTTACACCGTACCTCTCACATATAACATGACTGACAGTTGAAACATTTTGTCGTTATAGTCCAGCATATTGGACTAATTTAGAACGTACTTGCTCAATCTAGAAGCAAAATATCGCAATAACCTAATACGTCCAAAACGGCGGCCACGAGAAGGGCATAAGGAATGTGCCATATTTTCCATGTTTTTGTCCGATCTGTAACATTGTCTTGCAACGAAGCGTATTGAATTGAATTGAATTGAATACTTTATTCACCATACAGGAGCATGTGCATCAAATATTTAGCTAATTTATAATAAGGATACATATGGCGGGAATAAAACCATAAAGGGCTTGTTTTATCCCAGGAATTAATATATTAAGTAACAGTGTTTAGCAGTGAGAGTATAGTATATAATTTAAACAGATTGGTGAATAAAGATAAGTAAAGATATAGTATCAGTCATGGCATGTGGTTGACATATACTACGTATTCATGGGCAAAGATTTGGCAGTGACAGTCCTGGCATGTGTAGTGGACATATTTCGTACATTATATAATATCCAAGTATATAGATCTTACGTTATAACAGTAGATATAAATAAATTAATATTAGGTTGTGGCATTATTATGACAGGGCCGATATACACACACGTGAGCAACAGACAAAATGCATATTCGAGACCATCTTAGAACACTGCATCAATAAGATGTTTCCTTACTTCTCGTTTGAATAATGATGTTGACGTTATAGATTTTGGGTTGGAGGGCAAAGCGTTCCAGGTTCGGGGGCCTTTCAGTTTGACGGTGAAGAATGAGAGTTGCGACGAACAGAGTTCTCTGTAAAGATTGAGATTTGAATGCCTGGTCGGGTAATGGTGTATTGCCGACTGTTTAGTAAAGTAGGTAAGATATAAAGAGGGAAGAAAGACTTTGTGGTAAATGAATTTGTGAACAAATATTAATGTGAGGTAATCATTAATTTTTGTCAAAGGTAAGATATTTTTTGCTTGAAAAGAGGCATTGTATGAGAATACTTATCACTCGAGCTAATTATCCTAATAAGTCGTTTTTGCAATAAGACTAGTGGTTGTAGATGAGAGGGGAACGTGTTAGCCCAGACCAGATTACAATACGAAGTGTAAGAATAATATAATGAGTAATACAACATAGTTAACGTCTGTCTATTGAGACAGTGTTTAATATTGTTAATTACACCAATGTTTCTGGATAATTTTGAGCATAGTTCATCGATTTGTGTTTTCCAGTTGAGCCTATCATTGAAGTAAATTCCCAGGAATTTATAACTATTAACTTGTTCGAGCTCATTGTCAGAAATAGAGAGCTTTGGAAGGCTTGAGGGTGAATTTCGAGTTGGCTTTATGATGATATACTTTGTTTTCAGAATATTGAGTGATAATTTATTGCAAGAGAACCATTCTTGGAGCTTGCGAAGTTCATCAGACATTGCTTGAATTAAAATGGTTGGATCAGGGTTCGAATATGTTGTACTTGTGTCGTCGGCAAAAAGTATAATATGAAGAACATCGGAGACACTGACAATATCATTTATATAAATCAAAAAAAGAATAGGACCGAGTATTGAGCCCTGTGGCACACCACAGGAAATCGATTGGGGAACTGATTTGATATGGGTGGATATGGAGAAGTGATAGTGTATCTGAAGGCGAGTGTGTCTGTAATTGGACTGATGGGTACTGATTTGATCAAAATGTGCATTCTCGCATTCTGTATCATCGGTGATATAATTGGAATTTTCAGGAATGTTTAGTTGTATAGGATCAAAACACATGGTCTCAAATCCAGCCAATAAGGAGTCACTGTTTGTTCTGACCTCTGCTCCGGTATCAATTACGTCTTCTTCAGAGAAGGGTAATTCATTCCATAAATCCATTATGATAAAATCGTACAATAATATATGAACAGAGTGTTCGCAAAAAAGTATCGTTTGTGCTGAATATACATACGATAAGTAATAGGCCGAGTATAGGGATATACAATAGGAGTAAGTTTCAATGCCACAAAAAAAAGAGCTATTTACATAGGGAGTTGATGTATGACGAGGGTCCAAACATAATACAATATAAGTTTTACTGTGGTGTCCAGTATACGCATTAGCAAACATTTGCGTGTAAAAACATGACGTAAAAGGTAAAATAAAAACAAAGGTGTTAACAAAGTGCATACAGCTCATGCTGAGTGCCCGAGCAACCCGGGACATGATAATGGCAGATTTGTTTTGCTCTGTATAAGTAGTTGCGAAGATCCGAAGAAAAACTAGAGAATACAAGTTGTATGAATTTTCTCACAGGCTTGTGCATTTCTCGATTGAAGAAAGCGTCGTGGTGTCTAATAAGAAAGAGTTAGAGTGAGATTTTGAATGGGCCGGTTTGGCGCGTTCGTGTCAAGACAATGTGTGAACAGTGTTTCACTGCGTGCAAATTAAAATCCTTTTCTCGAGCTCGCGTCCAGTACACTTATGAAAAAGAGTTAATCAGTTTATAATACAAAAGAGCACGTAAGGAACATGACCTTGTGAACTGGAAAATGTACAAAAAACTTAATTCATATTTTCCTGGAACAAGCTACAAACACGGAAACATGGAACATGCTAATAGTCTTAGGAATATTAGGAATGAAACGTGAATAAAATGAAAACACAGTGACAAGTGGGAGAAAAGGATGCTTAGCGTTTACACGAGCCAAATCCCTCTGGAAAGAGTGAAGGAAAACAAATATTTACACTGCCAAAAATTTGTTTCTAGCAATAAGAATTTTTTTTTGAAACAAGAATTATTTTCTAGTGAGTCACACAAGAAATTGTTTCTCAATACAAGAAACTTACCCTTTCTTGTATTGTGAAAAGAATGTTCTCAATTTCAGAAAAATCATAAGAAAAAAATTCTCAAAAAATTCTCAAATAAAAAAAAATGTTTTCTTAAACTGAGAAAAACATTTTCTCGTATCAAGAAGTCTGGTAAGAAAATATTTCTTAAATATTTTTCTAGGGGAGACGATCTTCTTGCTGTGCATAATCGCTATATAAATGACGCAGTGAAGGATATATATCCACCTTCACTGGATTTGAAGGAAACTACAGATAGCCCTACAGGCACATCTTATTTAGATCTCTATCTCTATAAAATGAAGCGGGCATTCTCTCTCGTCGACTTTATGACAAAAGAGATGATTACAATTTCGACATCGTCAACTATCCCTTTCTGGATAGTAATATTCCAGTGGGACCTGCATATGGCGTATACATATCTCGCTTAGTAGCATTTGCTAGATCCTGTGTTAAATGTGATGATTTTAATCAACGTCACAAAAACATTGTTGCAGAAACTTATAAAACAGGGCTATTCCACCAAGCGCCTCCACTCAAAGTTTCTCAAATTTGGCGATACATATCGCATGCCGATAGCAAAATACGAACGTAGCGTGCAAGATCTATGGCGCTACGTTTCGTAACTTGTGTCTAATTCCGCTTAACCCGGGGCTAGGGCCGTATGAACCCATGTACTTCAAGATCCTCATGGTACTCATATGAACAGTCACAATCAAAGCGTGACTGAGATACATCTTTTTTAGATGACGACTCTATAACGAATATTATGGATTAAGAATACTGATCAGCGATACGGATTTGATATTTTTGGAACATCATGATGTCTTGCCGGCATCATTGAAAACTGTTGACCGCTTCTCTCTTGCAGGAAACAAGCCTATGTTTATGTATACTATGATTGTCTTTTTGAATTTGGTGCTAATACTGTGATGTGGAAAATGGAATAGGTCTTTGGATTATGGACGCGGATATTCTCTAATGGACGACGGCTGGATTATGAATGACGGACTAGACGCTTGTAACAAGAAAATTCGTGAAAACGAGAAAAAAATTCTTGAAATGCTAAAAAAAAATCTTATTCCAAATTGCTTAAGTTTTTTTTTAGAACTAGAAAAATGTAACAAAATGTTTTTCTCAAAATCAGATTCATTCTTCCTTCTTTTAAGAACATTCAACAAATTTTAGTTGCACATTATTTTCTTAAAACCAGAACAAATTCTCTTTTTGGTGGATTCATTATGAATCCGGGGCCATATATTAGCTACTCAACCAGACATATTTAAACAAAAGGTTTATCTATCTAAGACTACAATGATGTATATTTGATGATATTTATAACTACCTATGCTAAAATGGTTGTACAACCTGATTAATTACAGAACGGGTATCGTCGGTAAGAGGTTAGGTCTAAAAATAATTTAAAAAATTGTCAAAAGTGTCAAACTAGGAAACTTTGGAATTTAAAGGACAGAGTCTTGTCTGTGCCTCGCATTTCTGTGTAGACTAATGTACTAGTCAATTGGATCCCCCCCATCCCCAGGGATGGTGGGGACATGGTGGGGCTAAAATTAAATAAGGCGTGGAAAGAATTCCCCGAGATGTGAGGTATGACGGGGCTATTGAAGGATAAACCAGGTAAAACAAATACATTAGCTTAATAAAAAAATAAACATAGATCAGTACAAATAATGTAAATAAATGGGAAACAATAAATATATTTCAGAAAAAAAAATATGAATAATAAATCATATAAAATAATAATCATCACACACAACAAGTACAGTTATTACTGTACATTGACAGTTTGGTCCAGAATATTGGCGAACTGCTATCAATATGTAAGCAAGAAAAAGTATTATTCTGTATGTGATTTAAAGGCAGCTCTTGCTCCACCTCACAGCTTTAGAAAGAACTTTAATAACATTCCACATGGAAGCATACCAAATTAATAAGATAAATTGATCCGGAGTAAATGTTGTATTGGCAAATACGGAGTAGCGTCCCTTGTCACTATAAGCGATGTTGAATTTCCTGCACACAACAACAACAAGGTGCATTCATTTTGCGTTTCATGCCGAGTAGAGTCAATTTAGCGATCCGATTATAATCATTATTTAGAATCTCCACAAATTAATCAATAAACTAGATCAAAGTATTTTACTTCGAAAGGATTGTGATGAGCGCGCATTGTGAGAACTTGCGCAACAACAACAGTCCCACGTCGTATGTGGGGCCGATACGACGGGACTAGCTGGGTCTATGGTCAATGGAAAATGACCCACAGGGTGGGGATATGTTGGTGACAGGACATTGTCAAATTGATCATATCCCCATCATCGGGAGGGGGGGGGGAGTCCGAGTGGATCCAATTGACAAGTGCATAAACGTGTAGACTAGACTGGCGTGTCAGAACCGAAAATAGGAAAATTTTCTTACCAAAACAAATTTTTTATGATAATTTAGAGCGAAATGGTGACAAGGAATAAGCTGATTTAAAAAATCCATGAAAAATTAGTTTGGAAGCTATCACAAAAAGAAAAACAAACTTACGAAAATTGTAGATAACAGCGGTATTCAGTAAGAGCACAGCGTGATATTAGTTCAGCGAGGCTTCGGTGCAGATAGAGCAGACGACTATGGTAGGCCGTAGGGGACAATAATCGCCATTTGGTGTAGACACATTTTATTAGCCAATCACAGAGCCGTTTTACGTGTAGACATTAATTATTATCTGTCTACATACAATTTAATTCGATATCATATCGAATTATTTTATATCCGTATACATATTATTTAGATACTTCATCAAATATTTCGATGCTACATCAAATTAATTTGTATCCCCATTCAAATCATTTAGATACTGTATTGAATCAGTTTGTATTCGTATACATATTATTTAGGTATGGCATCCCAATATTTAAATTGTGGATGGCCGCAGGGGACAACAATCGGCATTTGGTGCAGACATATATTATTAGCCAATCACAGAGCTGTTTTACGTGTAGACATTAATTATTATATGTCTACATACAATTTAATTCGGTATCATATCGAATTATTTTATATCCGTATATATATTATTTAGATACTGCATCAAACATTTCAATCCTACATCAAATTAATTTGTATACGCATTGCGGATGATTTAGATACTGTATCGAATCATTTTGTATCCGTATACATATTATTTAGGTATGGCATCCTAAATACATTTCGATGTAGCATCGTATTGAACCAATGAAATCGTCCCGTCTGTACGAGACATGTTTCAGGAGTTGAAAAATGGCGCTTTGACACATGTGGCCACGCGTGGAATCTGTAACGCCCGTTGTCATTGGTGGCTCCATTTCTACAGGAAACAGAACATTTTGTGGCGGAAGCGATTACTGCATGTCATACATATTTCTAGTGGTCGTGATTGAATGAATTATGTATGACATGTTTAATGAATTATGTATGACATATATAATGAATTATGTATGACATATATAAAACTGTTATATGATTGACTGAAATGTGTCTACACCAAATAGCCATTTTTGTCTTCTGTGGCCAACCACACTTTTAGATATCTGGATGCCATATATAAATAATATGTATACGGATACGAAATGATTCAAATTAATTTGATGTAGCATCGAAGTATTTGATGCAGTATCTAAATAATATGTATACGGATATAAAATAATTCGATATGATATCGAATTAAATTGTATGTACACATATATAATTAATGTCAACACGTAAAACATCTCTGTGATTGGCTAATAATATGTGTCTACACCAAATGGCGATTTTTGTCCCCTGTGGCCTACCATAGACGACAGGAAGTGCGCGTGCCGTGCTGTCGTTACTATGGTTCTGTCGCGTCATTCAAGGTCATTGACCACGTGGTGTAATGAGCATACCAAAAAAAACAGCTAATCTCGCTTTGCATATACAGCTCAGCAGAGTAAAAGATTACACTGGACTTATTAAAAGGGGAGAGAAAAACATACCGGGAGATTATGGGTATCTAGTTATAAATAACACAAGAAATGTACATGATATATTTACAGATATATATATATATGTCTGACGCGTGTAATAATAAATTATAATAACTATATAGGCCTACTGAGAAGATAAGGTCAACCAAATGGCAAAACACAGAAATATAATGTTGATATTTATATAGACTTATAGATATGCGAAAAAGTAACTCACAGTATACTAATATTGAGTCCAAATGGCAAGATATGCGCCTAAAACCGCATAAATAAAATATAAAACGTAGAGAATAGGCGAATTCCACGGACGTGTACAAGAAATCTTGATTTGAGAAAAAAAATCTAGATCCAAGAAAATCTTATTTAAAGAAAATGATGTGATATGCTTGCGTATATTAATCAAAGTAAGAAAAGTTTTCTCCCTTTCTTCTTAAATTAAGATTTCTTTTCTTATTCCAAGAAACTTTTTCTTACTTAAGAAAAAAAATTATGGCAGTGTATGTGCACAAATCGGTGTTACGTACAGATATTTTTAAACAGCGTGGGCGGCATTTGGTTGTTAAGCTGAGGAGACCCAGTGTATAGGAGCTCGGGCAGTGCTAAAGTTAGCCCTGAGCATAAATGCTCCAATGGTATTGAATATAATCTTTCAATTTCGTTCAAACCTAGTCTATCTACCACAATATATTTACCACTACAAGAGAAACGAGCTTACAATATTTCCAGTATCAACTCATCCACAGAACCCTCGTTACAAACCATCTTTTGAAACTATGGGGAAAAATCGATTCCGATTTATGCACATTCTGTAACCAAGAAAAAGAAACACTCATTCACTTATTTTATCATTGCAAGTATTCGAAGGATCTTTGGAACGAACTCCAAGCATGGGCCGTAAGCCTGAATGTACTCATGGAAAAACCTCCAGGGTCTCAAGTTATTATGGGTAATACAGAATCGAGATTCATCAATCTGTTGCTTTTACTATCCAAAAAGTATATATATGACTGCAGATACAGTAACATTAAGCCAAATTTTGAGGGAGTGAAGCAAATGGTGCTAAGAAGAGGGATATCGACAAATGTATAGCTAACATGCACAATGATCAGATCGCATTTGAACAGAAGTGGGGCCCTCTGGCGTTATAATAAACAAATGATATCCTTACCTGTATATTCTTTAACACAACAGTCTATCCAAAATGACGGAGCTTTATATATGGGGAAGAAATTGTATACTTAAAAGAAAAGGGACGCTACTATATCATATTCACTGCCATGTTTTTTAAGTTAAAAAAAGAAAGAGTTATGATAATACATGATCCTGCCACTGTAATATGTTACTTCACGTGATATAATTGTTGTATATAGTTATCTCTGTATATATATCAATTACAATTATCTTCCTTAAAGTATAACCGAGGTTTCATACATTCACCGTTACTATCAGTATTTTTTTCATTATATAAGCAGGTATATTTTTGTCGCACATAATTTGTGTAAATACTGATCAAATGTGGTTTTATATATGGTAACTGTCTATAGAATACACTTATCTGTACACACTATGGTCTATATGTGTATTTTTGTATGTATAAAGGTTGATATATAAATAGGTGTGTAACCAAGTATATACAAACTATAATATGTACCGGTAATCTGATAGATCGGCTTTTGTATATACAGTTAATTTGGATGACTAAAAACTTATAACGCAACTTACACAGGAAGATATTTTTTATGTTGAAATATTAAAATATCAATTTACGAAAATGTATCATCCTCTAGAACACTGCAGACACCACATTGTCGGTCTTCTATGAGAGCGTTGTTATACCGTTTTCTTTTAATTTACAACCCATGTGTACTAATCCGAAAATGGAACAAACTTTTGTACATATATTACTACATCTTCTGCCTTCAATTCGCTATTGAATCTGCTGTCGTTTCTCATTTTGCTGAAATTAGAGGGGGTTATACCAGGGGTTATTCCCATGGGTTATAACATTTAACATCTAATAGTATTCTTCTTTTTTTCATAAAATAAACCTGGTTCCGACAGTTCAGCAACCTCTTGGCTACAATTCGATCCAGGTAAGCTTTGTACAGTAACGATGCTGGGTTAGAAGACAAACTATGTATGTAAATGTTTATATGTCAAATTTTTGAGAAATTTAATATATACAGCCTCGGTATTATTGTCCTGAGATAAAATGGAACTCACAATATCAAAGAGCTGATCTTACTTATATAGCCAATCCATACTTCAGTACCATAAAGTATTATGGGCTGTATAACAATGCCAAATAGTTCACAGGCTAAAGTAACATTCAGTTATGTATGATTTACTGCATTTCTCAGGGAAGAGATAACTTTCTTAGCCGTAATGCCCCAAAAATATCGGCTATCGACCTGGGCGAGGGCCGCAGCATTGTCTCACTTAAGGACGGCTGGGCTGGTCAGTTTAACAATGTTTTTACTACATATCTGCTTGATATTAAAAGTAATTCTGGAATGTTTAATGCGGCGGCAAATTTCTTCAAAATTAGTTTTAAAAAGTACAGTGTATTCTCCAACTCCTCTGTATTATAGTATATGGGTCGCTGGAAATTTTCCAAGGGGAGCCTCACAAAAGTACTTTTTCTACCCTTAGTATAATAAAGAGGACAATTACATGTATTTAAGTTCAGGACGAAAGTATCCTAGTTACATAATATACGGGTGTTATTATTCCGAAAATATTACGTGAAATTTCTTCAAAATTATTTTGAAGTTAATCAAAATATAACAAAACTTTTCCTCATATCGAGCTTGCATAGAACTAAGACCCCGCGACGTGTCAATCTGTTTACAGTTATGTGCATCGGAATTGTGAACCGGTACTTAACTTCTCGCTGTGTATATTGCCGCGAAATGTCTTGAAGCTTACAAATATTATTTTGACCGCTTCTCTCTTGCAGGAAACAAGCCTATGTGTATGTATACTATGATTGTCTTTTTGAATTTGGTGCTAATACTGTTATGTGGAAAATGGAATAGGTCTTTGGATTATGGACGCGGATATTCTCTAATGGACGACGGCTGGATTATGAATGACGGACTAGACGCTTGTAATTTATATCTTGTCCGTGTAACATATCAGCGTTTTTTTAATATTTAAGCTAGGACACGGCATTCGTATCCTAGATATAAAATTGGTATTTATATTTATAAAATGTAGGTTATCATTAACGTAGGTGTGTTTATTGCAGGAATGAGCCACATGGCTCCTCTCCCAATCACATGTACAACAAATAATAACAGAATCAAACCACTGACTGCAATAATATGACTGGCTTAACAGACAACTCTACTAGAATGACTAATCAATCAGTTCAAATTAATGTTTGTCTCGTTTGCTTACATATAAGCAATTAAAGACATTTTCAGATTGATGTATTTCTACCGACTGTCATATAAATATAGACATACATACCAGGATTGCTAAGTTGTTATGCATATTAAAATTGTCTAGCCATGAAGGTATTCTTCATCTACGACCCAGGGATTTCGGATCCCAGTTTTATTGTTTTGTTTTTTTGTCTGACGTTTTTCTTGAAGACATTGACGGTAAACCGACACGATAATTACCTATACAATTCTACAAGCTTTGGTGGAATTTGACGTATGACCTTCCGGATACCCACAACTGCCTAACCTTATCGAGAATGGATATCGTGCATATGAGAGACCCGATTTCGACAGTGCTTTGATTTCGACATATTTATATCTGTGGTATATATTTTAGTTCATATGGGCACCGTTTATGTGAATTAATAGTTTGAAAGAACTTTACCGTAACGAAGGCTTAGCAAGTCATATAAAATGATAAAATGAACGTGATCTACTCCCTCAATAAATTAAGGGATAGCACCCGTTTGTGTATTGAGAGAGTTAACCGGTCGGCCGATAACCACAAGCAAATACACATTTGTCGGACCACCCGCTGTAATGGCGTGCGCTGAATAACCGTTATAAGCCGATTTCAGAGTATTCCCTTACAAAACAAATACTGGGGAATATGTGGTGATGGTATGGGGCATACTATGTGGGGATCTTGTGAGGAAAGTGTAGGAAGGAGTATGTGGGGAACATGTAGGGATTTAGTAAAATCCCCATGTTGGACTTAGTCTAGGAAAGGGCAGTCTCTGCCAGATCTCTTCACCCGCTAATTTGATGCCCCACACTATCCCTACTTCAACCCCGCGGATTCCCAACATGTTGGGAAGACGTGGGGCGACCCGGTGGGAAATGACCCGACATTTTTGTCAGACGTGGGGATAGTATGGGGCAGACCGCCCCACAATATCCCAACAAATGTGGAGTTTCCGAGGTAATTACTTGTACATGGGGATGGTATGGAGCAGATCACCCCGCAACATCCCCATGAATGGGAACTTTGCGGGTTGATATTCCGACGTGGGGTAGCTCGAAGCAAGCCACTCCACAAACAGGGAATTCTCGGGGCTGCTACTCGTACGTGGGGAAGGTATAGAGCTGACGACGACCTCACAGTATCCCCACAAATGTTTAATTTATCGGGTAATACTCAGACGTGGGGATGGCATGGGGCAGTCCTCCCATAATATCCCCATAAATGGGGAATTTGCGGTGCAGTTACTCTGACGTGGGGATTGTATGGGGCAGACTACCCTATAATATCCCTACAAATGTGGAATTTGCTGGGTTGATATTCATACGCTGGGATGGTATGGGGAAGAACGCCCCAAAATATTCCCATGAATGCGGAATTTTCTGGGCAGTTATTCGTACGTGGGGATTGAACGGGGCACACCACCCTAAAATATCCCTACAAATGTGAAATTTGCTGGGTAGTTACTCATACGAAGACCGCCACACAATATCCCCAGGAATGGTGAATTTTCCGGGAAGTTATCCGTATGTAGGGATTGCATGGGGCAGACTAAAACATCCACACAAATGCGGAATTTCTATGCAACCGTTGTAAACCGATTTCATAAACGACTGACCTTCATATAAACAGCTAAATATGGAGTAGTCTTCTGACGCATACGCTTTTGACTGACTGAGATGCCGAGTGACACACACTGGCACTCTGACATCCGAGCCTGACCCTTTCTCCATTTATATCGCAAACACTTCTCCATTTATATCGATCAGTTGTTCGTCCAAAACTTGTCTATGGCTCTATTGTTTACAACGGTGCAAGCAGGTAAAATTTGGCAAAACTATCAAAGACTAAGACTTGCCCCTAAACAAAGCTTATATGGCGAAACAGATGAATTTCCTTTAGGACTTCGGAGAATTAAACTATCAATGCAATATATCACAAAATTGCTATCAAATCAGTCAAATCCTGCATATAACTGTTTTCAACCCTCTGTACGTAGATTTCTATTTAAAGAACACCTCCATTATTCCACCCGTTGCAATCCGTATAAAACCACACATTGTAGCAACTGGTAATTAAGCTTAGTCAAATTTTACCTAACAAGCCCTTGCCAATTCCACCATGGCAGTTAGCTAGACCAGAAGTAGATATTACACTGACGATATTACACTGACGAAATATAAAGAGGCGGACACAAACCAGCTCGTGTATACACACTGAATGGGTCTATTGAGAGAAAAATACAAATCGCATCAGGCTATTTATACAGATGGTTCTAAAGATGGTGAAGAGTTGCATGTGCTAATATCTTTAGTCAAAACTGAAAAACATGTCGACTATCAGGTAAAAAATTATATATTCACTGCAGAAGCAAAAGCTCTACTGTCGGCTTTGGAAGGTATTGGGTCCACCAAAAGGAAAAACATATGTCATATACTCAGATTCACTGTCATGTCTTCAAGTGATTAAAAGTGGAACTTCAACTCATCCCATCATCTTGAATACTCTACCATTTTTTGACAGCGAGAAAGCGGGTTCAATCTTTATGGGATGCTGTGGATAATAACAAACTGCATGAGTTTAAAGAAATTGTGGGCTATACTCATCTGAACCGCCGGGAACGTTGCGAACAAGCCATGATCAGGCGATGTAGAATCGGCCATACACGATTAACTCAAGAACATTTATTTAAAAAAAGAGCAAGTCCAAAGGTGAATTTCATGCCACGAAGATCTCACAGGGAAACATATTCTGATCGACTGTATAGACTTTTAGATGGTAAGAGAGTCTTTTTATCGAGCAGCTACTTTAGAAGATCTTTCTCGTCGGGTAAAAGAAGACTATATTTTAGCTTATTTGAGAGAAATCGGTTTGTTGTATAAATTTTGTTGTATGTACATGTTTTAATGTGTTGGATTATCGAGAGAGAGAGAACTAAGGTTTAACGTCGCGTTCAACAATATTTCAGCTATACGAAGTTATTGACTTGAATACTTAGAATTTCGTTTGATCGTCGCTATATAGCTGGAATATTGCTCTCACCTGTTCCCTTTGATTTGAAGAAAACACAACGAATCACCTGCTTGGGTGACAGAGTAGGCAACGTCATCAATTGATTATTACGTTCGGCAATGCCGTTTAGCAGGGCACCCGATGGTAAAAGAGATACAATGTGGGAGGAGAGAAGGGCCTTGTGGCCGTGGTGGGACGAATCACTGTGTTGGTTTCCTGAATATCTAGCCACCGTCAGGTTCCGAAGTAGGTACATCCTGTTTGAGACGATGTGAATACTAAAAGACGTTATTGATGATACTGGAATTTCTGTATTTCTGTCTTCGCAATTTATGGAAGAGACAGTGGGCTGCGCATTTAAGCAGCGCCCAGTAGCGTCCACGGGATGATGTGCTGCCCAGACGCAAAAGTAGCATCATCACCTTCCGAATATCTCTACACGGGGAAAGTTTGTGCGCTTTAACCCTATCTGGCCTGGACTTTTTGGCACCTGTCCAGACCTGGAGGTGGGGTGGGGGGGTGGGAGATTTCTGCTTCCACCCCCTAATTTAATTATTTTTTTACCCCTTGTTCTAGAGGCTAAAACTTACCACTCTATACCCAATCGTCGCTATATAGCTGAAATATTGCTGAACGCGACGTTAAACCATGATTCCCTCTCTCCCTTGGGTCACGCTCTACCAGAAAAGTCCAATATGGCTGCTTTAATGACGCTGTAGTGACGCCATTTAAAAAAAAAAACATTTTTTGATCGATTTTTCTGTCAGATTTTTTTATTTTTTTTGTAATTTCGCCACAAAAACTACATGATAAATTAGCAAATATTAATTTGATCTGAAATAAAATAGTTTTTGCCCACTTTTCCTCGCCGAAAAGCAGAAATTTTGGAGAAACATGCCGAAAACACACTTTTCCGTACCCCACTTGGCCGCCATCTTTGAATTTACCTATGATCCTCTGCTCGATGGTTTACAAATAGGCTCAAAATGACCTCAATATGATGAACCAAAAATTCACGAAGTGTCAGCTCTCAATTTCTCTTGTCGTTCCGGAGATAGCGTAGAAAATAATGTCCCCCCCGCCGACCTTGTAGGGTTAAGAAGCAAACATCGCATGTGAAACAGCGTTGGCATCGCTCTACTAGTGAGAGGTGCCAACACCGGTAGGATCATCGGTTCATCGCGTTTACATAAAAAAACACATAATTTGTTGGGATGGAACGTTGATCTACCTGAATTAGCAAACAATCGGTGACGTCATCAAAATGACCGCCAATTCTAAGAATGCTAACATTAGCTCAAGATAAAGAGTGACAATATGTTGTAGTATTCGGAAAATGAGAAACTATTTGTATTCAATATCAGGACTAATTTGCAATTTCAACAAAATGGCGGGTCTGGTCGCCGAATATGGTTGATTAAGCGGAAAAATTCATTCGATCAGATTTATCCTAATACTGACAGAAGCAGAGATTTTGATGAGAAAATACGGATAGGAACGATGATTGATAGCCAAGACGAAAATCAACTGAAATATCGCAACATCTCGGAATATTCCCTTAATTGTCCTTCTCATCTTCCGTACGGCCACAGTGTGGTCGCTTACAAAAAGTATGGATAAGTGAAGGTTTCAGAAAGCTATAGACATAAAACCAGATGACTACATTTGTAACTAACAATTTTCATAAATCATCACATGTGGAAAATATTTATTTACGAATACCTCTTCAAAGAAACATTACAGGACTTACTACTTAATTTGGTCCAAGTGAAAATGGGGATATAAAATAACCGATCAAATATTCGATAAAAATGTTCATCATTAGACGTCATCACAGCATCAGATGAAGGTTTTAATAGATGCTTCAATAAAAAAAGGACATGGAGGAATAGGTTGATACTTTTCAGTTCTCTAACCGTAATGGATATGTTTGAAGGACCATACCGTGCCCGCAAACTCGGGTTGAGAATACGGAAATAGGTAGGGTTGAGAAAATGTACTATAACAACATTTAAATTGATATCCAACGGATGTCACACATGGACTGCATTTGCATGCCAATACCTCTTACAAAATATGAACAGACTCGGCCACGTTACCACGTTTACCAGCGAAATTGGAAATACCATTTGAACATAGACGAAAACTAAACTAAAGTATTGACGATGTTAAGACGTCACTGTGACGTCATAAATAAATATTTGCAACCATTTAACTTGTTTCTGTAGACGAAGAGCTATAATATGCAGGCTGTGAGCAGTTTTAGCGCTCTAGCAACAGGAATAATAAAAAACATCCAAGAAATCATACCCCACCTCCAAATTTGGGTACAGAATGTGTGCTATAACTATCGCGAAACCACTGATCTGCGAATGTTATCATATATGGGCAATATCTACATACAAATGCCTCTTTAAAAGAACATTTACCGAATCTGATACGTCGCATAATACCAGCAGAATTTGAAAAAAAAACAAAACAAATGGGAAATCGACCAAAAATTCGACAGTAAATGCTGCGCCATGTTATTACGTCATTATGACATCATCAAATGATTATATGAAGCTATGTTAAATTGCGCGAATAGATCAAGATCTGCACTCAATAAAAATTGTCATCTCTCAAGCGACAGAAATAACTAATATATTCGATGAACCAATCATCTCCTCCCACGTTTGAGTTCGGGACAGTGTGTTTACTACCGTTAAGCTACCGATCTACAACGGTTATGACGTATGGATAACATCCGCAAACATATACCTCTTCAAAGAACACTACTATAATTTTTCACCTCAAGTGGTACCGATTGGTGAAATTTGGGGTATTGGCCCATGGGCAACATGTCTGCACCCACTCAGAAACAAAAAAATATCTATAAGTCACTTGTAGTTTTGCATAACTTCTGTGCAGAAGATTCCTGAAAAGGTGTAAATTTATATGGAAAGTAATTACAAGCGTCTGGTCCGTCATTTATAATTCAGCCGTCGTCCATTAAAGAATATCCGCGTCCATAATCCAAAGACCTATTCCATATTCCATATAACAGTATTAGCAGCTAATTCAAAAAGACAATCATAGTATATATAAACATAGGCTAGTTTCCTATGAAATTTGAAATTTGTAAATGTAGAAAAATATGGTGATAAAATTAAGAGACAATAGTTGAGACATTTTTATTTCTACACACATACCATAAATGGTCATATTTCCTTCTACTGGTACGGAATTACTGGACACATAAAAAGAAAAAAACTTACGTAGAAATTTGATTAGGTAATGAAAAATAATGGTACAAGTTATCTGGCCAAGCCTTATGGTCATTTTTTCGAACATCTTCACGGAGTTTATATGGATATAAATCTAACCCAACTATTTAAGGAAGAGTTTACCTTCAATCGAGAATTGGCTTTCCCGAAGAAGTCCCGATCCTATAGAGAGAAAAATGTGAACAAAATGAAATGGTTTACCAAATTGTCGAATGAAGAGAATGAGAGACGAATGAATACAATTTCGTCATTCACAGATTAACAGCTGTTATACCGCTATGTGTCAGGGTGCTACATAAAGTATATGCCCAGGTAAAATTGAGCTTTAACTGCCACCTTAACAATGTAATTACAAGCGTCTAGTCCGTCATTCATAATCCAGCCGTCGTCCATTAGAGAATATCCGCGTCCATAATCCAAAGACCTATTCCATTTCCATATAACAGTATTAGCACCAAATTCAAAAGACAAAAGTATACATAAACATAGGCTTGTTTCCTGCAAGAGAGAAGCGGTCAACAGTTTTCAATGATGCCGGCAAGACATCAAGATGTTCCAAAAATATCAAATCCGTATCGCTGATCAGTATTCTTAATCCATAATATTCGTTGTAAAGTCGTCATCTAAAGAATGATGTATCTCAGTCACGCTTTGATTGTGACTGTTCATATGAGTACTATGAGGATCTTGAAGTACATGAGTTCATACGGCCCCTAGCCCCGGGTTAAGCGGAATTAGACACAAGTTACGAAACGTAACGCCATAGATCTTGCACGCTACGCTCGTATTTTGCTATCAGCATGCGATATGTATCGCCAAATTTGAGAAACTTTGAGTGGAGGCGCTTGGTGGAATAGCCCTGTTTTATAAGCTTCTGCAACAATGTTTTGTGACGTTGATTAAAATCATCACATTTAACACAGGATCTAGCAAATGCTACTAAGCGAGATATGTATACGCCATATGCTCACGTATTACCATTTATTATTATTGCGATTTTAAAAGAGACTGCATCATATCACATTTTTATAAGCAACTGTATTTTATTATTCCTAATGAATGCAGTCTGGCGATGATCAGTCCGGTTGAACATCTGACCACTCAAACGATCTATCTCCGGTATTTAGAATCTAACTGGGAATATGGCTGGCATTATATTTTGTTTTCACACAGGATTTATCTGTAATAAAGGACATATACATTGGGAATACACTGAAAATATTGGGAATATGTATCATGGGTCTATCAGTGGGGCCGAGCATATGCATGGGATATTTAGTTTTAT
>JAVTVY010000278.1:0-35281 GCA_036873755.1 Hanleya hanleyi | reverse complement strand
TTGTACAGACTTTTCAACGCCTGATTATTTACAGTGCTGCGAAAGTTCAGTCCGTGGGCCAGCGGCGAAGGAAGAATGTAAGGAATTTGGACACTACTTTAAACGCTTATTATGGCTGATGTACTGAAGTGTCGAGGGTCACTTACATTTCATAGTGTTTTGATATTTGCTGACATTAATATTCAATGTTGATATATTCCTTAGATAAAACAACTCATATTAATTAGTCCTGAAATTGTATTTATTGGACTATGGGGCCGATTATGTTAGGGAGCAAAAACAACAGTGACCTGCAGAAAGCGGGAAAGAGTTTCCATCAAAGTATCCTGTTACTGTGTATAATTCTGTATACATACTGAATGGACGTTATATTCACGGGAAGTACAATTAACATTCGCGGAAAACCCTTTACCACGAAAACCGCGAAAGATATGATTGTACAGTAAGTCGTATGCTTGTTCATTTCTCTTCCCTCTTCTGACTGCGTTAAGACATTATGGGCTAGGTGTGTGTGTGTGTGTGTGTGTGCGTGTACGAAAGGTGTATAGCGGGGACATTTATATGAATACACACCTTCATACTGGGGACAAACCTCCAACCGTGACGTCACCGGTTTGACAAAGACTGGGAATCTGTTTCGCTGCCCGTTTTATGGTGTTGTATACAACACTATAATGAAAAAAAATAAGGTACATGTCCCCATTTTGACTGGAGAAAACTCCAAGGGATGTGTTTGAAATTAAAAACGAGTGTTTGCATGAGTGTCCCCACTTTGGCGGAGTGTTTTCATGTGTCCCCAATGGTAGAGTGGTTTACGGGTTTGGTTATTTCAAGTGCTGTGCAAATGTGAACTGGTAAGAATATGTCATAGAAATCGAGGCTACCTAGAACACAAACCAGTAAGAGGTTTCTTAAATAGCCAATAAATATAGAAGTCCCCACTTGTATGGTTGCCTGTGGATATCCCCACTAAGCATCTTTCGTAAGCGGGTGCGTGTGTGTGTGTGTGTCGGAGTTTACTCCTTAGCGCTAAGGCCTCACTGCGTTAAGATCGGCGTTGGGCACTCCTCACTCGTTCAATCATTCACGCCCTCACTCAAATCTAACTCGCTCACTCCTCTCGTTCTTCACTCATTCCGTATCCAGGAACAGATACATCTGCCAGACTAGACCTTCATGCCCTGTCCAGTACACCCTATCTGCCACGGTATCTCCCACATCCACCTGCACTGCCCATTTAGAGAGTTAGGATGGTTCAGCTATCGCCCGAACATAGCCCTGCAAACATCTGGACTGCCACCTTTCTCTAATACTCATCGATTGCGCATGCGCACCATAACGTCACTTTCGGAAAAACAGCAGCTGTGGTAGTTTACATCACGAGAACTTCAATACGACATCCTGCACGCCATATTTGGGCCCAGGATGGCCCTAGATAGCCCATAAACACCCAAGCGCACCCCAAAATTATATCTTTCTCTACTACTTCACGACTGCGCATGCGCACCATGACATCACTTTCTGTCGTAGCCACCCCAATCGTAGTCTACATCGCAAGAGCTCCCAGATGGCACCCTGCACGACCCGTTTGACATGTCCGGCTGTTTTTCCAAGTCTTATTATTCCATCCACCCGCGATCCTGCAACAATACACCTCCTGGAAATCCACACTGCGCATGCGCGTTGAAAGGAAGTTACATGAGCGTAGGTAACATCGAGGTAAATCATAATCATACAAGATTTGCTGTTTCTATACTATTTGTATTCCTAATGAAATTTTTTCTGACCCATTTTAGGTGTATAAAGTTGGGACACGATACCCTCCGAACCAGCGCTAAATAGTCCTTAGCCCAACACGACCAATTTAACCACCTCTATTTGTTTGACCATTAGGTCCCCACAGGAGACACTTAGAGAATAGACAGACGTAAATCGTCCCTTTAAAAGGACATGGCGCCGTTTGGCGAGGATTTGACCACTATCGTTTTCTGAGGCACTGGGTCTTCGGGTTATTGAATAACAGCATTTTGAGGTGGTATATTTGCGCAAAATCGTCTGTTTCAAGGTGAAAACAGTGCCTTCTTCTCTCGGTAAACATATGAATACGGTCCAGAACCAAAACCGTCTTCGGACAACTGCCAAAGAATGAGTAGTATAGGTAAAACGGATAAGGGCGCATGTCGATCTTCGACCATTGTGGTCATGTGACCGGAAGTGCCCTTCGACCCTGTGCATGCGTATATACTAAACACTAAATCACTTCCCGTCACGTGATCAGAAGTGACATCACAAGGATCACACGCCACTCGCCATAAAGGTCAATATATTAGTCCAGTCAAATTGAAGTTTGACCCACCACAAATTGCAACAGAATTGTTTTTGCTGCCGTGCATTGCGGAAAGGTCTCTAGAATAACATACTAAAAGTCTACAAACAGATATGCATGGGAAATGTATTAAATTTCAAGTTGAAATTTGAGGTATTTTTCGCGAAATTTCAGTGTTTACCTGTCTTTTGCTCCTATAAGAAAACCTTGTAAGCGTGAAAGAAATGGATTATTTCTTACCCTCATTCCATTCGTTATCATATCAAGGTTATACTCAGCCTAAAATAATGCCCTTGCACGAAAATATTTATGGAGAAATTGGGTTTTTTAGCTGGACCGAAAACAAATTGCAACTGAATTTTTTCCACTGGTATGTATTTTTAAAAGGTTCCCAGAACAACATACTAAAAGTCTACCAAAATTTATTTGGTGGAGATACGACTTTTTTGAAAACAAAGAGACGCCATTTTATAATACATAATAGGCCATTATGCCTCATATCAGCAAGGTAGAATATTGTTTTTTCCGTGAATAAGGACAGTTTATCATCCAGAAATCCAATTAATACATGACCCAGGGTGCAATATGCCATGGTGGTGAAAACATGTGTCTTCCCGGTGGATTTGCTCATAAGCGTAGATAGCAAACTGATAGTTCAGCATCAGGCTATATGAATTATACATGGTAATATTCAGTCAGTTAACATTTTTACCATTAGCATAATCATCTGAAAGAAGAATTCTCTCCCAAAATAAATGAAATGGCAAGCTGTGATATATTTTCCTTCAACCGATAACTGTCACAGACAATATTTCCACAAACCCACTCATTGAGATATCTCTCTATTATCACATGTGCCTTGTTGAAAAATACAGCTCTGCAAACCATTAATGATCTATCGCAATTGTGTGTCAGATATGTTTTGACGAAAGAAGAATAATTATGCAGATCCTATCATCTAATTATCAAACAAATAATAATCTAGATTATAGGCAAACTTGATGTTCTACCATGACGTTCTACCATACCTTTTACCATGTTTCATTTTACATTTTCAACAATATAGGCCATGCTCCTACAGATGCATCTTCTTCAGCTGCAATCTTTCTTGCAGTTGCACCTGATAACCTCAAAGAGTGCCAGTGGAACTGGTGGCAGTTCAGTTTTCACAGGGAGAAGCCGTCCACCCTCATTCTTGTGGCTGCAATGGATGGTCGAAATAGCTCATTGAGCGTTGTTTTCTTTACGGTCGCACATTTGCCAAAGCCATATGGTCAGTCACAGCCCTGAATGGCAGGCACAAACAGCATATTTGTGCAGACTTACATTCCCATCACGGCCTTTGTCTTCTTGACATTCCAAACTATCCGTTTCTTTGCATTCTCTCTTGGCTGAAAGTAGATGTCATTGTCATCCATGTCTGCATGAAAACAGAGCAGAACTAACAGGTCAATGTCATAACCAACCAAAGTCTTGATGCTTTCAGTCGATTAAACGGCAGCTTTTACAATAACAACATCTGCATGTGAAACATCCCGCCCTTTCCAACTGGTCACTCATAAGAGTAATGAACTGCTACTTGTTGACGTTGCTTGCTAGGAATTCGTCTTTTTTTGACTGAATGACCATGTCACTAGCGAGGCCGGAGAGTTTGGAATGTCAAGAAGACAACGGCTGTGCTGGGAATGCAAGTCTGTACAAATATGTTGCTTGTGCATGCCATTCTGGGCTGTGACACAGTATTCCGACCATATGGCATTGACAAAGGTGCTGCCTTGAAGAAGACAACTGTCACTGAGCTATTTCGCCAGCAAGCTGAAGTGTTCATCCAGGTCTTGGGAGTCCCGACGAAGGTCAGTTATTGCAGCAGCATAGAAAACGCTTATATGTTTATACAGTAGAACCCCAGACGAAGGAATTGACTTGAGGGGAAGACCATCCATTGCAGCCACAAAAATGGGAGTGGACAATTCAATCGGTTTCTCCCTGCGAAAACTGATCTGCCACAAGCTTCAGGGGTTACTTGAGATTATCAGGTGGAACTGCAAGAAGGATTGCAGCTGAAGCAGATGCGCCTGTAAGGATCATGGCCTGGATTGTTCAAGTGTGTGTGGAGAATGCAAACGACTGATCTGTGCAAACTCATCAAACCCAGACCATTGAAAATGACATTGGCGAAGACTGGTATTGGGATTGATAGTGGTGTGAAATATTCCTCAACTTATGGCAGTGTTCATGAGGAATAACGATAAAAGACATCAACTATATGTATGAGAAGTCACTTCCCCTAATAATGTTACCATGAACCAGAATGTAAAATGAAACTTGATAAGTTATGCCGTCAACTTATTATATGTATTATTTGTTTGATAATTAAATGATATATTAGGACCTGCATAATTATTCTTCTTTTATCAACAACATTTGTCTTACAAATAATTGTGATGGATCATAAATGTTTGGCAGATTGTCGTTATATATCTGAACTATTGCTAAACGCGACATTGAATCTAATTTCTCTCTCTCTAATGATTGGCAAGGCTGCATTTTTTAACGCACTATTGAATGTCGGACCTGACACTTGCTACGTGCTTGTGATAATAGAGTTATATCTTTATAAGTTGATGGAACTATTGTCTGTGATTGTCATAGGCTGAAAGAAAATATATCACAGCTTGTCAGTTCCCTTTCGGATAACAATGCTCAGCTGATGGAAACAATGCCAACTGGCAGGATATTACCATGTATGATTATATACCCTGGTGCTGAACTATCGTTTTGCTATCTACTTTTATGAGCAAATCCATTGGGAATGCAAGTGTTTTTACCATCATAGAACAAGGTATCCTAGATCATCATGTATTGATTGGATTTCTGGATGATAAACTGTCCTTATTCAGAGACAAATCAATATTTTCTACCTTCTTATATGAAGCATGATGGTGTATCTTTGTTTTAGAAAAGGTCGTATTTCCAAATAGATTTTGGTAGACTTTTAGTATGTTGTTCTGTAGACCTATTAGAAATGCATACCAGTGAAAAAAATTCTGTTGCAATTTGTTTTGGGTCCAGATAAAAAACCCAGATAGATTGCCTGGACTGTCATGAAAATGGTAAAAAGTTCAGATTTAGAATGACCCCATACATCCGCCATTTTGAATTTCTCCATAAATATTTTCGTGCAAGGGTATTATTTTAGGCTGAGTATAACCTTGATATGATAACGAATGGAATGAATGTAAGTAATGACCCATTTCTTTCACGCTTACTACCAAGTACACGGTTTTCTTATAGGAGCAAGAGACAGATAAACACTGAAATTTCGCGAAAAATACCTCAAATTTCAACTTGAAATTTAAGATATTTCCCATGCATATGGGATTGTAGGCTTTTAATATGTTATTCTGGGGTCCTTTCTGAAATGCATAGCAGTGAAATAAATTCTGTTGCAATTTGTGGTGGGTTGACCCCAAAAATGCGCTAGATTTACTGGACTATATGCCAAGATCAGCTTTCTCTATGTTGCACAAACATGATGGATCGGGCACTCTCAGGCGGATTTCATCATCGCGCCTCTAGAGTCTACATTGGTGAGATATGTAAGAGGTGGGAAAAGTTGACAACGTCTGGCGACTAAAAAACAATCATATGACTCCACAGAAAAGACTCTCGGCAATTCAGTTACTACGTTAAGCTAGGTAGGATTCTAAGGTAGGGCGGGATGCCCAATATCTCGGGCCTGATGGTCCAATAGCTTGCTCTAAAGCGCGGCCGTGTATGGTGTTCATCTATACCCATTACTATATGATATAATATACATCATCACATAACATGACACTCAACTCTTCCTGTTGAGCGCCAAGCGAGAAAGATATAAGTTCCATCAATTGCATATGCTTAAAGATATACAACGAATCGGGGTCCATTTACATTTGTGCGGTTATTAGCACCAAGATTACAAGTATAGTGCTCTGTGTACTGTTGCAGTGTATATTCCCAGGTTCTATTATACCAGGAGATACAGGAGGGAAGGTCTATATAGCTAATTTATATAAAGGCCGTATCATTTTGTTCAAAATCCACTGTCATTGTGATATTGGATAAGGTGAGATATAATCATATTTTTGTAAAATAATTTATTAACATATTTATTATATTTATTAACAATGACCACAATTTCAAACCACGTCACTGTGATATGAAGAAATTTACCGGTAAACAAAACGTCATTTATAGTTATATGATCTGTCTGAAGTGGTTCAAACAAGAACACTTTCATTATGGGTATGATTCTATATAGAACCGTTTTTAAGTAGTCCAGTAACGGAAAGGTTTCCCCAGCGTCTCGAGGCACTTGGGGGGAACGGGGGCGGGGGGGGGGGGGCAATTATTTCATCTACATAGAATCATTCCAGAGACTAGAAGGGTTCTTTATTGAACCATATGTGTGCCTATGTTGAAAGGAACCATTCTGGAAGGGTTCTTTATAGAACTATCTCGCCTAAAGAAGACTTTCCATGAGAGTGTATATGACATGTAGCCAAGGTAACAGACTGATATTGCATCTAATCTGCATGCGCGCATACCTCTGAATTCAAGTATGTGAGTGAGTGAATATGATTTAACGTCGCTTTCAACAATAAGTTAGTCATCTGAATCTGAGACGCATGAGCGAGAGTTACAGTTGAATTACTGATTACACTGATATACTGAATGGATCGCCTCACTTCGCCGGTGCAACCCGAGCAATATTCAGCACCGGGATCAAATCGTCTTGATGCTACTCCACAACGATCATCAATATTAGCGCCAAATCTCGGTTTGCTGATCTATTAGGCTGATCGACACACTGCAATCCACCATAACGACGTTACGTGTTCTCTCATCTATATACCTTCTCCAAACAACGGCTCGCCTGGAGAATATTAGAAATTAGGGTTCATATTTCACCATTGATTTGGATTAATGTAATCGCGGATCTATGGCACATGGATAGGTTTACATAATTACAATCTGCCAGCTCGTGCCTTGCAGTTGCGGTTTCGCCGATTGTTTGAAGTAGATGCGTTGAATTAATATCACATCTGTTGACGCTGTCTCATCCAATGTTCACAGTTATCCCTTTGAATCGCCCATCATTATTCCTTCTGTTAGTTTGCTTGCTATGTAATTAAAGACCCGTCTCCAAGCCCGATGAGTGTTGTCATCATATTTGTCATCAAGGACCTCTCGCAGACCGTGTTGGATCGCAGGCCAAAGGCACTAGAATGAAAGAACAAAATGGTTAAAAAATATTGTTTATTGTCCAATGGGTTAATTAAATTCGTCATGTCCGATACCTATCTGTTACAGACATGGTCCATTGCAGTGTCTCAGAGTCATTAGTCAAAACACTTTTTCCAGAACCACACCAACTTCTAAATCTCTACAGTTTCCTTTTATTTTATGGAAGATCCACGCGTATATTTTTCATAAATTAAAAGCTACACAGATGAGGAGAGATATATCTGGAAAGCAAATTTAATATTTATTAAATTTAATTAGCATAATTTATTGAAAATATACGTATGCATATACACCGTCAAATATCCTACAGGTCAACAGGGAAATGTGGATACCTGGTACACAAAACAAGCGTCTAATCCGTCATTCGAACCGTCCATTAAAGAATTTCCGCGTCCATAATCCAAAAACCTATGCCATATATGACAGCATTAGAATAAAATTTAAAAACAATCATAGTATACATAAAGATATAGTCTATTTTTTTTTTTTTGCAAGAGAGGAGCGGTAAACAATTTTCAATGATGCCAGCAAGATATAATGATATTCCAAGCATATCATGTCCGTATCGCTGATATAGAGGATCTTACACGAGAGTAGTGGTGTAAGCGTATTTAACACCCTATTGACCTCAGAAATTTGCATAATTTGAGGAGGAAACGAGGAGGTGACAGCCAATGAGAAGCGAGTAAAATTTGACCTCAGAAATTTGCATATGACGTCACTGCCTCGGCGTTCTGTGTGTACAAAATGGCGGCGTGTGGGACCAAGATGGCGGCGTGTGGGTACATGTGGAAAAGGGGATGTATTCCTCCGCGGTGATGCGGTCCTGGCGGTGATGTGGTCTGCTTCCGCGGAGAAAAAGTAGTCCCTAGACTGGAAATACGCTGCATGGTCCGATGGGGTCGAGTGAGGTATGAAAGTGAAGCTTATCGGTTGGTGTGAATGAGGCGTGACCTTTGGACATGTATAGACTTGTTTGTCTGGGGTTTTTCCCCATGCCGCCATTGACTCCCAAACTGGTGGGTTCCAATGGCGGCATCGAGTGAGAGATCAAGGCATGTCCTGACTTGTTCTGCGTTGTACAGTTCTGCCATGCGGAGGATGGGTACTAGGATTTCGCTGACGTCCTAGTAATAAACATAATCTATAGGTGTTGTACCATGTTAATAGGATCAGTCTAGCATCTATACCACCCTAGGGTCGAGCGTTTATTGTCCCGTGTATCTCCGCAAGAAATCAACAAACAAAATGGCGGCTCCAGGATGGTGTGGGGACGCCCTTTCCACATCACGGCGTCGATCCTAACCATAGCGCCATCTGCACACACTGACGCAAGGGAGACAACTCGTGTGGACCAAGGGTATGGAAATAGACGTTTTGGGATCTAGGGGAGCCCCTAATGGTCCAGTGGGGTCATATGAGGTATCCATGTGAAGCATTCGTGAAGGGGCATCTGACTGGACCAGCGGGTTGAAATAGCGGCATTCTGCGCATGCGCGGTGGCCCAAGGGTATGAAAATAGACGTTTTGGAGCTAGCGAAGCCAATAATGGTCCAGTGGGGTCATATGAGGTATCAAAGTGAAGCATTCGTGAAGGGGCATCTCACTGGACTAGCGGGTTGAAATAGCGTCATTCTGCGCATGCGCGGTGGCCCAAGGATATGGAAATAGACGTTTTGGGATCTAGGGGAGCCCCTAATGGCCCAATGGGGTCATATGAGGTATCAAAGTGAAGCTTATGTGAAGGGGCATCTGACTGGACTAGCGGGTTGAAATAGCGGCATTCTGCGCATGCGCGGTGGCCCAAGGGTATGAAAATAGACGTTTTGGGATCTAGGCGAGCCCCTAATGGTCCAATGGGGTCATATGAGGTATCCATGTGAAGTATTCGTGAAGGGGCATCTCACTGGACTAGCGGGTTGAAATAGCGTCATTCTGCGCATGCGCGGTGGCCAGAGGGTATGGAAATAGACGTTTTGGGATCTAGGGGAGCCCCTAATGGTCCAATGGGGTCATATGAGGTATCAAAGTGAAGCTTATGTGAAGGGGCATAACTGATTTTAAGCAAATTATAAACGCAATAACTCGAAATATTTTATCATCGAATCTATCTCAAAATTTACTTTCTTTGTTACTTCTCGACGAAAAAAACGTCCGTTGCTCAGGCGCATCACAGCCTTACAAGTTACTGTATACGCTAAGCCGATATAGTTCCAAAACGCAACCGAGTTTGAGCACCTCCCTTTTAAGGCTGTTCCGTTTCCACAGCATTTCAAAATATCGTAGACCATTTCACAAAAGAATGCAGTAAGTGTAACTTGTTAATTAGCTGTTCTTCATACATTATTTATTTTGAATCATGTCATGCCACAAGTTACACTCGTGTTCGCTGCATGTCATCATGCGCGCGACATGATGACGAGTTTCCAGCGACGTGACGACAAGCTAGGCTGACAAGATCATTTTGAATACGTAATC
Source organism: Hanleya hanleyi (assembly GCA_036873755.1). NCBI lineage: Eukaryota > Metazoa > Mollusca > Polyplacophora > Lepidopleurida > Hanleyidae > Hanleya > Hanleya hanleyi. The sequence goes on along the minus strand of JAVTVY010000278.1, from coordinate 25,191 downwards.
CGTTTGAAGTCTGTAATCATCCAGATCTATTGCAAGAAATAAGCAAACATCGAGAAGATTCCATGTAGATATATTACAGAAGAATGGACAAACGTTTACTTTCGAGATCTGACGGGATACGGTACCCAAAATAGCGGCCTGGCTCGATTCGCCAAACAACAATGACAGACTACGGTACGTGAGTACTTTATACAAAATATGAAGCTCATAACTGTCGAAATAATGTATTGCCGATCATTGCTGCTTGTATGGCTATTGACAATTATAGTATGCAGGTCGATGCATGTATCTGGATAAAATGATCATCTTGCAGATATCTATGTTGTTGTTGCACTTGTAAACATAGTAGTTCGTCGTAAAATTTTATCAATGGGAAAAATAGTTCAATGACGTCACCACCAAGCGTAGTAATTTATTTTCTCACGCTACATGTACTATCCAATCAGCTTGTTGGAAAGTGTTATGTCACTAGTTGCATACGATATTTACGTCATGGCTTTATGTCACTGAATAACAACACAATTATGTGATAAATATTCTTATTCCCTATGATTTTCGTTGTAAATTCATTATCTAGAGAATGACGTATGTCGGTCACGCTTTGATTACGTCTGTTCATATGAACACTATGAAAATCTTGTACAAAGGTACATGTACAAGGGCTCATACGGTCCCTAGCCCCGGGTTAAGCAGAATTAGATACAAGTTACGGAACGTAACACTATGTCCATCTTGCACGCTACGCTCGTATTTTGCTATCAGACAACATATTTGAAACTAAGAACTCGTACTGGTGAGAAACCATTCCGGTTTCCATTGTGTGAGCAGAGATGATCAGAATGACCCGAGTCGTAGAGAGGATATATCAGATATATTTACCAAATTAATCAATTTTGAATTGGTAGGCCTATTCCACTCTCCCTCCATTAACTAATCTTGCTGGCAGAAAGGCGGGCAAATGTTCACGCTGAGAAGCTGATCATGAGAGCCGCCCAATCAACGCAAATGGGCAATGAGTAATTTTGTAGCAGTTCATGCCAGAATTGCCAGGCGAACTGTGGCTAAGATTCATAGCGTCTCCCTTCCCTCAACGCTATGCCGACGACAAATACATTTCCCTGTTGGTAACTCGAAAATCTCCATGGCGCACTTATTATTACCTTTGCGTCCTATTGGACCTTTATTAGCTTGAGAAAATGGGCCGCCATGAATAAAAATACAGAAATGGCAGACTGAATGCCCCTTCGTTGGTCATATATTAATTACAGACGTTAAAATTATCCCTATGGAGCCTCAAAATCACCTGAAATCGAGGGTCAAGAAGATGGGCATTTCCGTCATAGTAGACCCTGTGTATACAGGGGATGATGATCACAACATCGATTATGGTATTTTTATTCATGGCGGCCCATTTTCTCAAGTTAATGAAGGTCCAATAGGACGCAAAGGTAATAATAAGTGCGCCATGGAGATGTTCGAGTTACCAACAGGGAAATGTATTTGTCTTAGCTAGACGAACTGTGACTTTGTACTGCAATAGATGAACGACCTCAAAAGCATTTCAGAACATATATCTAAGAGTTATGAAACAAAATAATAATAAAAATATTAATATTAATATAAAGCGATACGCTTAAAGGCACAAAAGCTGAGCACATGCACAATTCGCATGAATGCATTCAAATTATTAACAAGTATATATTTATACAAACGCATTGATTTAATCTGCTTGCACTGAAACACTCATGAGCGTTTATGGAACGCATTTCCGAATATCCTCAAGTGGTAATTCAACGCTTCGTTAAAGTATCTATTGATCAACCGCGGATGAACGCTAAACGTTTGTTTTTTTTGTCTAATTGAAAGTTTCACACTGTGAGGAGCGGTCAGCGGTCACCATTGATATTGGAAAAGAGAGAATGGTGTTTGTTTCCTAATCTTTAGAAACAACTACTGGTAGTATTCTTTTATCAGTTGAAATGAGAGTTGTTTATAAAGTGAACGTATCACAACCAGGCTTCGATTGTACCTTCTCATGTAAACACCATGAAGTGTCCTCACGGCACATTCGACCGTCGTGTACATTCACTAAGGGGCTAGATGAGAGACATGCTGCTGTTGTTGTGGCATTGTTGCTATCGTGACATAGATTAACCTTGGCTGGAGAGGATGACTAGATTACGTTAGGAAAAAGTGATTGAGAGAGAACTAATCATAAACCCATCGACGGGAAATCGAACTCACGACCGCTCTGAGGCATCGAGTTGTTTCAAACCATGTCGGCCTATAATTACTACTTCCGTGAATCTTTTCTCTAGGTATTACAATGTTCTCAACTCTAGCTTTATGTTCTCTTCTTATGCAAGCTAGCTATCGTGCTAGCTCTGTATTATTTGTCCCCAAACACCATTCAGCCCAGTACCCTATCCGACGTGTGCAAACCAAAGTGTTCTCTGTGTCTGCTGGAAATATGAGCGCCAACAAAGACAACCTGTTCCTGGGGGAACTACCCAAGCGATTGATCCTGGCCTGTGTGGAAAATACCAGCTTCAGTGGACCCTACCCAGAGAATCCGTTTGACTTTAAACATTTCGGCATCAATTTTGTGGCCCTGCATGTGGATGGACAACAGGTGCCAGCCACCGCCTTAACCCCAAACTTTGGGCGCGCGAATTTCATTCGAGCCTATCAGAGCCTGTTTACAGCCACCGGTCAAATCAACCAGGACGAAGGGAATTTCATCAGTCGGGCGGACTACGGGAACGGATACACGTTGTTCTGTTTCGATCTGACCCCCACCTTAGAGAACGACCATCAGCTGGCCCTGGCCAAGCAAGGCAATTTACGGTTGGAAATCCACTTTCAACGAGCTCTCCGGAGCACCGTCAATGTGATCTGCTACGCCGAGTTTGACAACATCATTCAAGTGGACAAGGCGCGCAACGTGCTGTGTGACTTCTCCACCTAACATGGATACAGACCAGATAACCACCGTGCTGGAGAATGACCCAGAGACACGTATGATGTTTCAAGGGGTGTTCGCCCGAGATGTGTTCCCATTAGACCGCGTGTATCCTGCTGCTTATTGCCTCCAACACGGACCCGATGGATCGGCCCGGTGAACATTGGGTGGCCGTGTACTTGACAGAACAGCAGGGCGAATACTTTGACCCGTACGGCCTGCCACCCTCTCCATCCCGATTTGAACAGACTTCATGGATCAAGGCACAGAGACGTGGTGTTGGAATACTAAAACATTACAACGCCTGGACAGTATGGTGTGCGGACACTATTGCTTGTTCTACCTGTACCATCGATGTCGAGGAAGAACCTTATCTACCATTGTACAGGTGATTGACGAGTACCCCCAAGGCCGAGGGCCGAGATGTACTCGTATATGACTGAGCTGCCGTTCATCTCAATGTACAAGTCCTGTTATGGGCTTAAGTTTTTTCACGTAAAGCCCCCTGTTCTGGGCTTAAGTTTTTTCACTTAAAGCCCCCTGTTCTAGGCTTCAGTTTACAAGCCCCCTGTTCTGGGCTTCCAGTTACTGAGTGCCTCCTTGTTCTGGGCTTCAGTTTTCACGTGGTTGTTCTCACGTTGTTGTTGTTACTGAATAAAAAACAAAATGAGATCTCACCAAAAAACCCTGTCTTGTGTGTTTTATTCATAATGCATCAATGCCCAATGTGGAGATTCAGTCAAACTGAAATCAGTGGTGTAGGATGGGGCCAAAATGTAACCCATCAAGGTTAGAATGCAAGAGCACTATAGTAAAATAGAGAGCCAATGAAATCAGCCCACAGACCAAGTACGTGTTTTTGGTCTAGGTTTGGAGCGGGCATTTCATTGAGGTACGTGTATACGGTGAGTGAAGCCTCGTCCAACACGTATAGATGAAGTTGATGACTATAAGTTCTATGTTGTCGATTTAACCTCTCCCTACATTGACGCGCGCGCGCGCGCGCGCTGCGCCCGGAGAACCCGCGTTCGCGCGCGCGCGCTCGCGCTGGGGGGACCGCGCCGGGAAACATCCCGGAGGGTTGAACATACGGACGTCTAAGAGGAAACATTAGAAACTCTTCTATGTTTGGAGGTAGTTTTAGTGAAAAACCCGGAAGTGACGTCACAACCCCACCACGTGACCTGCGCAGCAGAATGGAAACGACACCCTAGTGTAACTCCCTCACCTAAGCTTCACATGGATACCTCACTCGATCCCATCGACCCACTAGGGGCCCACCTACACCCCAACACGTCTATTTCTATACTACGGCCAGACTGCGCATGCGCAGAATGCCGCCAGTTCAACCCCACACCCAGCCCATCAGATGCCCCTTCACGAATGCTTCACTTTGATACCTCACTCGACCCCATTGGACCATTCGTGGCTCCCCTAGCTCCAAAACGTCTAGCGGGACCCATACAGGGTCCAGTTTTCGACACTAGGTGACCACATCCCGACAAAAATGGCCAGTTTTTGACACCGGATGTGCCGCCATCTTGAACATACGTGCCGCCATCTTGGATATGTCCCATAATGCACCGGGTCAAAATACTCGCTTCTGATTGGACGAGAGCTCCGTGACGGATTTGAAATACTCACTTTTGATTGGACGAGAGCTCCGCATTGCATCTGCGCATGCGCAGAATGATATTCCTACCGCACACCCAACCCATCAGATGCCCCTTCACCTAGGCTTCACTTGGATACCTCACTCGACCCCATTGCACCATTAGGGACTCCCCTACATCCCAAAACGTCTATGCGCATGCGCAGAATGCCGATAGTTCAACCCCACTAGTCCAGTCAGATGCCCTTTCACCTAGGCTTCACTTTGATACCTCACTCGACCCCACTGGACCAGTCGTAACTAGCTCCAACACGGCTATTTCCATACCCTTGGGCCACCGCGCATGCGCAGAATGACGCCAGTTCAACCCCACTAGTCCAGTCAGATGCTCCTTCACGAATGCTTCACATGGATACCTCATATGACCCCACTGGACTATTAGTGGCTCCCCTAGCTCCCGACACGGCTATTTCCATACCCTTGGGCCACCGCGCATGCGCAGAATGACGCTATGTCAACGCACTAGTCCAGTCAGATGCCCCTTCACCTAAGCTTCACTTTGATACCTCATATGACCCCACTGGACCATTATTGGCTTCGCTAGCTCCCAACACGGCTATTTCCAGACCCTTGGGCCACCGCGCATGCGCAGGATGACGCTAGTTCAAACCCACTAGTCCAGTCAGATGCCCCCTCACCTAGGCTTCACTTTGATACCTCACTCGACCCCACTGGACCAGTAGTAACTCCCCTAGCTCCAACACGGCTATTTCCATACCCTTGGGCCACCGCGCATGAGCAGAATGACGCTAGTTCAACCCCACACCCACCCCATCACATGCCCCTTCACCTAAGCTTCACATGGATACCTCACTCGACCCCATTGGACCAGTAGTAACTCCCCTAGCTCCAACACGGCTATTTTCATACCCTTAGGCTACACGAGTTGTCTCCCTTGCGTCAATGTGTGCAGATGGCGCTACGGTCGACGCCGTGATATGGAAAGGGCATCCCCACACCATCCTGGAACCGCCATTTTGTTTGTTGTTTTCTTGCGGAGATACACGGGACAATAAACACTCGACCCTAGGGTGGTACAGATGCTAGACTGATCCTATTAACATGGTACAACACCTATAGATTATGTTTATTACTAGGACGTCAGCGAAATACTAGTACCCATCCTCCGCATGGCATTTATTCTGTGAAAACACCCATGACATGACTGAAAAGAGCCTCACTCGCCCCAATCGGACCATGTAGCGTATTTGTAGTCTAGGGACTACTTTTCCTCCGCGGAAGCTTTCTTCCGCGACCGCATCACCCCCAGACCGCATCACCGCGGAGGAATACAAAGGTCAAAGGTTGCCAGACCTATAGTGGTCAACACTTGGCACCCAGCCAATGCTGATGCAATCCAGAACATGTCAGTACATGCCTTGATCACGTGATCGCCAGATGACCTTGAGACCCCTTAAATTTTACCCGGGGGAACAAATATCAGCCGCCATCTTAAACCCACCACCCACCACCACCACAGCCGCCATCTTAAACCCACCACCCCCCACCACCACCACAGCCGCCATCTTAAACCCACCACCCACCACCACCACAGCCGCCATCTTAAACCCACCACCCACCACCACCACAGCCGCCATCTTAAACCCACCACCCACCACCACCACAGCCGCCATCTTAAACCCACCACCCACCACCACCACATGACCCCATGTGACACAATACTCGCTTCTGATTGGCTGTCGCGTGACGTCACAGAGGTCATATGCAAATTTCTGAGGTCAATCGACCTCTATTTACGCTTTGTATACTACTCGCTCCTAATTTTAACTTTCAGCAACTCAAAAAATAGTTGATCGTCTAGGCTGAGGGTAAGGGAATTCGGTTGTGTGATATCTCCCGCTATGTAGTATTCGTTGATTGTGTCGGAGATTACAGTCTTAACTAAATTGATATATTCTTGGTCACATAGATGTTGTGTATTTAATTTCCAGTATCCTGCACCCTTTTCTACGTCCTTAAATGCACACGACAGAGAGACTACGGAGTGATCAGACCTATACGACATTTCAATATCTGTGGAACAACGCGAAGCACATATGTCTTCGGATACAAGAAAGTAATCCAGTCGACTCTGCTTGATGCCAGTGTTGGTTCCTTTCCTCCAGGTAAAACGACTTGCGGTTGGATTGTGCAGGCGCCATATATCATGTAGATTAAGTTTATCTTTGATTTCTAAGACAGCTAATCTCGCTTTCTGGTTATTATGGCCACGATAATTTTGAGTATCAAGATAAAAGTCTTGAACAAAATTCCAATCACCGCATGCTATTATGGAGTTGCATTCGAAAGAATCCGCTTGTTCAAATAGATTTTTGAAAAAAATTGGCTCGTCTGTGTTTGGCCCATACAAGTTTATTAGTGTTAGCCGTGTGTCAAAAATTGAGATATCCAACATAATATATCTTCCCTCGGTATCTTTTTTGCAGCCATGCAAGGTGTACTCAAAGTTTTTTCGGAACAAGATTGCCACCCCTGTACTATTTGATTTGCCATGACTAAAGAAACATTTATATCCCCATTCATTCTCCCATTCCTCCTCTGTTTCTGTTGAGCCATGAGTCTCCTGGAGGCAAATAATTGAAATATTTTTCCGTTTTAGCCAGTTGAAAACGTCAAGCCTCTTTTTCTTGTCGGAGTGGAGCCCTCTGACGTTCACCGATACGATTTTTATCTCGTTCGCCATTTTGAAGAAATGATTGAAAATTTGATTGAAATTAGTTCCATATTAAATGTTCGACGTTCGATGTGCAATAGAATACACTGCATGGGAAAGTAGCTCTTTTAGCATAGTTTTCTCTTTTAAGAAATAAAAGGGTTCTTGGAATAACATAAAGCATACCTGTACTTTAAATGATCTTAGAGGCAGCAGAAAAAAATAAATAAATAAATAAATAAATATAAAAAAAAAAATAATAAAATAAAATAAAAAAAGGTGGTCTGCTCGGGCGGGGCCTTTCGATCCCCAAGCTCGAACGCAAGTTCGTATAAATATATACGATACACAGGAGATTTTTTTTTTGGAAAATAAGAAAATCATGGAATAAATTGACATAGCAACTCAGTTCCTTTTGCACCTCGCGGGCCCCATTTTTCACGATAATACATGCTTTTGTTTTGAATGCAAGTAATCGGTTTCGTATAGAGAAACTAAAGGCACACACATGTGTATCAGACTGAGTAAGCGAGGTACAAGTATAATTCAAGCGTGTTGTAAACGGAGAAAAGACTAATTATCATGAAATGAACACGTCTACTGTTTTCCGATCCAGTATGTGGTTTTACAGGCCAGTTTGGGTTGCCCCTTCGCCGTCAGTACAACACAAGTGCAAACACGGTTCACACGATCTATTTCAGTGTAACATCTCCGTTTGGCGTGGGACTCCAGTTACTTTTTGAAAGGAAACAACACGAAAGGATGTATTATGAGTCCACGAAGTATACAAAGCGGGAATGTATATAAAACATTGATATTGTAGTGTACTGAATAATTGTTAGTGGAGATGGAACGGGGGATGGTGTATAGTCAATACACAAATGGGTACATGATTAAACTGACAGTTTTCATCTGATTTGCTTTACAGTGTACACAAAGATTTGTGGAAAGTACAGAATTACATACCTCAGGAAAAACATTGATTAAAGTGACCACTCTGCATAAATTCACAGAATAAAACTATTAACACAGTTGACAGTAAGCAAATGTCACTGTGAGCGAATTCACGGGATAGATAATGGAAAATGTGGGACAGGTGTCTCCACTAGATGTTTATATCAAACGTGTAGTTGAAAAATCTGTATGCAAACAGATATTCATGCTACTAGACTACTTTTCCTTTTTTCAAATATATGTAGAGTATGTGCCCATAGTATAGATGTTTAGGGACGGTCGATATGTTTGATTTCATCAAAATCATTGTATAGTGTAAAATACGACGACCTAACACAAATGCATGTCAGACTGCGTCTACTAATAATAGTGTCCTCGAACTACTGTACATAGACTTCATCGCTTCCATCAGACAAACATATATATTGAGAAGGATGGTGAGTAGATAATGTGGGTTATTGCAGTTTTAACGATATTAATAGTCCTGTAGGTAATCAATTCCCTCTGAGCGCTGTTCAGGGACAGACGAGCGTCGGCCACGATCACTTTGGCTAAGGGACCGTCTGCCAGTTCCACGGCCCCCTCTACCTCTGTACTCAAAGCTTCGGCGAAAAACCTCTCTATGGGGGATTCCGCCAGGTCTGGCTAGTGTATCTACGTCCTCAATGGTTTTGACTTGATGGATGTCTCCTCCGATCGTTTTCACCAGAATTTTCCCATTTGTAGACCATGCACTTTGAAAAGCATCATTGGACACGGCACTCATAAGCACACTTTGATTTTGCCGTGTGAGGTCTTCCCTTATGACATCTCGGCTTCCGTTTAGCAATTTCCTCTTGTAAATTGTTTCCAATTTATGTTTCCGTCGAAGGAATTTTACTATAATTGGCCTTGGTTGCTCGTTGAATTTTCTTCCGACCCGGTGTGCCATGTCAATATCCTTTGTATTTATCTCCATTTTGAGTTTGCTTTTCAGGAGATCTTTCACCTTTTCTGCACATTGCTCCTATGTTTCCTCTTTTTCATCTCCCTCTATTCCCCACACTCGGATGTTAGCCCTACGTGTGTACTGTTCGAGATCATTTAATTTTGCTTCTGTTTCCAATGACCTGCCCTCAATATCACTGAACTTTTTCAAAGAGTCCTGCAGCTGTTTTTTAAGTACCGCATTCTCTTCTCTCAAAGTAAAAACCTCCCCCTCCAGAACCTCCATTTTCTTCATTAGGCTCTTGGTCAATTTATCACCCGCGAGGACCAACGCATTTTCCATTTGTTGATTAGAAACACAGTTTTGTTTTGAAGTTTGCAACTCGACCATCTGATTTTTCAGATCTGTCAGTGTTAAAGTAATATTTTCCAAACTCTCTTGCACGCTGAAGGATTCAGTGTTACCGTGACTGTTCAGTTGTACATCAAATGTAGAGTTACTGGCTTTGTTGTCAGCTTTTTGTTTTTTTTCTATCCTGTTTTGAAGGTTTGTGGGGTGGTTGAGGTTTAGGGGTGCTGGAGTCGAACGACGCACCCTCAGACGCAGAGGAGGTTTCGAGGGGTCTTTTATACATAATCCTGGTTTCTAGATCTGATCTTTCAGTTATTAGTATATATTCAGTTCACATAAACACGTAAAAAGTCAGGTTACTTACTCGCATTTCTTTGTCTTCTAGAGGGGCGGTTTCCTGCACGGGATTTTCTCTCCGCTACTTATGTCCGAACATGGGGGCAGGTCGCCGGTTCAACATTTCATTGTGTCTCTTTTCTCGCATTCAGCCCAAAATACTTGGATAGTTTGAAACCGTTAATTCTCCATGGTAAAATGAACCCTTATGAATGTTTCAGTCTCAAGATTTGAGCGAATAAACACTGTAAAACTTGAAAAAATTCACAGTTCACTGGAGCTGGTTTTTGAATATGATGATCCTGCTGTCGAATCCTAATCACTGACGTATAATTGTATTATCTTCAATAGTCTACAAAGAAAACGCAATTTGAGTAATATAAAGAATAATTATTCGGTTGGTTTGGCGCTCTATTTGTGTGAGTCTGAGAGCAAGCAAGCATGGGTAAATTCAAAAATAGCTGGACGAAATGATGGAAACGTTCACTAGATTGGTGTGAACTCGTCTTATTCAACCACAAATCATAATGCTGAAAGACTGACTACGCATCACCGAAACAATGGATAAAATGGAACAAAAAGTATCAGAGATATCGACAGAGACAAGATTTCTGAAAGTTGGCTTTGACGTTGAAATCAAACCATGTGAATGACTTCACCAAAATGACGTTATTGTGTCTTCTTTTTCATCAACTCAATGTTTTATTTTAATTCCACGTTACATTTCTCATTTCATTCGTGATGTTTACAAGCGCTATATTTTAAAATATATAGATAAATAAATTAATAAATAAGTAAATAAATAAATAGATAGATAAATAAATAACAAGGAGAGTGCGGAATGAGATATAAATAGAAGAGAAGAATTGACTATAAAAGTTCGTCGGCCAGTTTTTGCTTAGGTTATTGGTAAATATGTGTTCATTATATATTGTAGTCGCGTGGGTGACTGCTTTGTCTTTGTACCCCTTCATACACACAAAGCCGCCCAGAAAAAACTGGGAGAACCATAGGCGGGTTCTTCCAGAAATCTGTGCCTGTAACAGTGTTTGGAGTGCGTAACGGTGTATAAGATGGCAGACTGCGTCCTATTTTACTTGAAAGTCAAAGGATCATATTCTGCATTAAACAGTTGGACGTCTCAGGCGTAGCGCGTCTGGTCTTGTCGATAGTTGATGTTGTCAGTTCGGGACGTCTTTCTTGGGTGTTGTCACTCACGGTTCTGTTTACTAATTTTCGTCGTCATCAGTGTTCTGTTGCATGTCTGGTCTTGCTCGTCTGTAGTCTTCAGTGTGCTGTGCCTGTATTACAAAGGATAGAAGAGTTTGTAGTTTCTTGTTTTGTGTTTTTTTGGTGTTATTCTTTGCCACCGTCAGGCACTATCGTGATCTAAGTCACCCATGATCAATAGCAATAATTAATTAGGTACATAAATAAATCAGTTAATAAGTAACTGAATATCATAAATAAAAATGTTATTATCATTAAAGCCGATTGTGAATGTTTGATATGACATCCAGTCTTCTGCCCCTGCTAGAAAACCGGACGGTTAACATTCGTTAATGAGGGTTGGAAGTAAGGGAACACGATTTGATCGGTACTCATTATTAGGATCTTTTAATTTGATCAGTGAATTTGTCTAAGTTATCGCTATGACCGTTTGATTGGTTAGTGTCCAAATTTGATCAGTCATTTCTGATCACTGACACTTATTTCCGTCCGTGTAAAATAATTTTGACTCTAAGCGTGCTACATTTATTTAAATTTGGTCTTTGGTTTCTTGGTGTAAGCATATATATTAAATGGTAAAGTAATATTCAGTCGCTTTGATGTAAGCTATTAAGGTGGAGTATACCTAGTCTATAAGAGGAGGTTTAGGATTTAATATGGAAGCCAACGACAGAGGGACATTTAAGTTTTTGAGCTCGTTTTCCTGTATGCGGCGATAGGGGTAATGTTTTGGGCATTGAGTAGAAGATGTTCTATCGTTTCTTTTTCGTTGTTGCATAAGGTGCTTAGTGGTGATGTGTTTTTATTAGCATTAGCTCCGTCTTTTCCCCTTATCTAGAATACTATGTAGCCACCTACCTCGGTTTTCTTCGTTCCATTCCTTTTCCCATTTACTACCTATTCTGCTTTTAATGATACCCTTACCAAAAAATCCTATAGGATTCCTATAGGATTGTCCTATAGGACAGTCCTATAGGATTTTGCCTATAGGACAGTCCTATAGGATTGTCCTATAGGACAGTCCTATAGGATCTTATAGGACAGTCCTATAGGATCTTACGGGACAGTCCTATAGGATCTAATAGGACAGTCCTATAGGACAGTCCTATAGGATCTAATAGGACAGTCCTATAGGACAGACCTATAGGACTGTCCTATAGGCAAAATCTTATGGGATCCTGCAGGACATTTTCCCACAGCAATCCCATAGGACTGTCCTATTGGACCCTATATGACTGTCCTATTGAATCCTATAGGACTGTCCTGTAGCATGATTTATGAAGTTCAGCAATATTCCATAGCTATTTTCAGGGTACTCTTCTGAAAATGGGGTGAACCTTTAAATGTGGAGTTCAGTAAATAAAATGGATCAGGTCAACTCGCTTCTGGTCCCTGGTATCGCTGAAGTCATGGCACATACACAGCGTCCTGAAGTTTTTAAAGGAATAACCTCTTACAGCAACTACATGGAGCAGCAGTGTATTGCTCTCTAAACAGTACTGATCAAATAATTACTGTGTACTGGACAGAAACTGATCAGTAATGTTCAGATAACACACAGGTACTATTACGTAACATGTAAGACATGTTACCCATGAAGACATTTAACAGAAGCCAATCCGTGCATACGGACATTTTATTGTATACAAAATAACGCAGGATACACATAAATATAGAGGGTACATATTAGAATCAGTGTGCCATGTTGTCACTGGGGAATGATGTGGGGAGCCTCTCTGTGCTTCTCCTTCCGTCTGTAGCACTTCTGTTCGCCATTCAGTTTGGCCTTCATAGAATCCTGTATATCTTATCCTTGCCAGGAAACTTCTTTTGGTAGTACTTTAGCAAAAGGGGTGAAAGAAAATATTTAATTAGCACATGATTAAAAGACATTTAGAAGTAGGGCTGCAATGCAGAAAAGAAATGCATTAAACTTGCCAAAGGCTTGGAACCCCAATTTATATACTCAGTCAAATAGGCAGCTGCAAGTTTGTCGGTAACCAAGTTTAATACTTGGGCAATTTTACTTTGATTGGCTCCTTATTTAAGTATTACAGCATTTTATTATAGCGGGGTAATTTAATTTGAATACCTGGCTTATGGGATGCTAAGCGCTCGAAATGTTTTTGTCACAATACATATACAACTGATAAAAGATCCGAGATATTTTCAAAGACAAGAACAATTACCTTGTATAGCAGTTATCTTGTCTTGATTCAATGAGTGGTTTTACGTCTGCATCAGGTCCAGTATTTGACTCCACACCAGTCAGCGTGTGTGTAGCCATCTCAGCTCTTGTGAATAAAGCTGACATTAGATCCATGGCCATCTTTCGGGGATCACTCCGGATAATGTTCTGTACTCGTCTTGGCAGATATACATTACCAGACACCACCGCCTGAAAGATGATAAAATAACTGTTGTAATATTCTGCGTGAATATAAATAGCATCAACTTGTTCAATAGGCTACCAAAATGATCATTCAGCTTTAGAAGACCCTTTAAGTATTTAAACTCACTATAAAATTGTTCTTCGGGTATCACTGTTTTAAACATATTGTACTTATGTAAGGATATCCCAATTTAACTTTCTCTGGTCAACATCTAATTCGGTGGTATGCTGTGAGATGGCGAAAACTGGAGATTGCTGTCCCAGGGTACCTGATGTTCGAACAACCAACGGAGATGGAGCTGGTGACTGGGTAGTCGGCATAGAGAGGACTCTGGTACAAGTGGAGCAGCATGTACCATCGGTGAGGGACGTCTCTCTGGGGTAGTTGTCTCCTGAGCACAATTGCACTGACAGCTTTGCTTCACTTCCTGTACAAGTTGTGACAAGTCCAAAACCATTCTTGGGAGATCTAATGAGAGAACAAAAAAACAATAGCAATGTATTCGCAAATGCACCATAACATATTGAGGATAGTTAAATTACAATACGGATCATGTGTACATTCTCATACTATTTAAATGAGGTAATTATATTATAAAGGAGATAATTCATTACGTTGAGAATCATGCATGTGTAAAATGCGAAACCACTGATGGCTGATCTGAAGAAAAGCATTTGAGCAAATTTGTTTGGAAAATAGTTATTGCAGAATATATGTGTATAAGGACACCCTTCCATATATTTCCAAATACATATTCATGCATACATCTTGTTCCCTTATTTGGCCATCTTGCATACAGAAAGAATGCTGAGCCAGACATACCTTTCAGACTTTGCAAATTTTCATGAAGATCGCCAATGTCTGCTCGTAGCTTCCTGTTTTCTTCCTCAATTCTTCGTAATGTCTGTCGCAGAGTGTCTGTCTGTCGATGTCGGAAATCTGGAAACAAAGGATTAAGTATTTGATCAGTTCATGGACTTTTGAATGACAAACTACATTGTAGTTAAATAAATGCAGATGCTGTATGAATATGGCCTGTGTTGGTCGACTGTTATAGGACTATTTCACTCACGAAAAATGCAAACACGAAAAATGAAAGCTACATGTGGATGTGCTGGAGAAAACTAGAGTATGGTTACATTATGTGGTGCACTGTCAATAATGTAATTTATACTTACATTTGCATATGTTTCTGATGTTTCGGCAAACGAACTTCCTTCCCCATCACTGTCGTCTTTTATAACTGGCAGAGTCTTCTACAAAATACATGATTTATCAATTACACATGTAGTTAAGAATCATCTCTGTTTACAGCCCCATTCGCACAGTGTGACTTGTACCACAACTTATAGAATACAAGCAATTACTTGCTTCACGAGAATTGGCCTTATAAAATTTACATTCAATCCAAGACACCAAATCAGTATCAAAAATCAATATTATTGTCATTAGATCTTTGAGATAAAATACATTGGATACTTGCATGTGTTTTTCGTCAAACATATGAACCTTTGAATAGCTTCAAGACAAATTCATTAAACAAAGCTATGCTAGCTAACTTAGAATATCTGCTCTGCCCCATAATATGGTCCAACCTGGATGTTATTGATTTAGAAGGTTTACTAGGATATTTAAATATTTTGAAACAATCAAATAAAGGTAGATGTAACTGCACACACAAAGCAATTAACTTCGAGAACTAAATTGAAGAAATAATACATGAGAGTTAGAAATTGAGAAATTACACTACATTACCTTGTATTGCGGTTATTTTTTCCTGGTCAATTGGCGGCTTGCATTTGCCAGTCTTGTTCGCATTTGACTTTGCGCCTGTCAAGGAATAAGTTGCCATCTCTTCCCTGGTGAAGATGACCGACACCAGATCCATCACCATCTCCCGGGGGTCACTGCGGTTAATCGTAGAGAGTGCCATCTTAGACATCCTTATATTACCGGACAAGACAACCTGAGAAAATAGTAAATATATAAATAAATTGTTTGTTGTGACAGAAAAATATTGGCTTGGCTGGCTACTAAAATAAAAATCGACACGCCGTAAATAAAACAATCCATACTAAAATTCAAAACAGTTCAATACTTCATTTGCAGATCTGCGGATCAATATTAATGAAAAAAAGCCCCTCAAGATGATTGATGTGTGAGACATTTGCAATTTAAAGAAGGGCAATAAATCTAATCATAATTTATCCTCCTTTTCCTGGTCACATTTTTATCATAGCAAATACTGGTTATGCCACCATTGTATTTGTTATCAATTTATTTTAATACATATTCCTTTGCGATTTCATCAGAACTTTGGTATGGAAATATTTTCAAATCTTCTGGAAATATAAGCAGGAAACAATAAACATTTCAAAACAACAAGTGAGTATGTCAACTGATTTATTGAGAGCTAACATTCCGCCCCCCCCCCAACTTCCTAGCAAGTTAAATCCTACTGTTTGTCATAAACAGGAAATACACAAGCAGTGGTGTGATAATATCTCACCCTCTGGGGGATTTCCTCCAGGGCTGCATGGTCAATCTTCACATGAGGTCCCCAAGCCTGGGCTTTTCTAGCTGACAATGCAACAATGGCAAGTCACAGTGCCCTGATGAACCTGCTGGGTAGATCTGAAAAAGATATTGAGACAGATCGAGTTATGGATATTTCTTTGTGAATTCCAGGTTAAATGAGTCATTAATTTTTACTGCAAATATAAGGTGAAGTGCTGCAGTAGTTACTGAGAAGAATATCAATTGTTTAATATGTCAGGTATATCAAGAAAAACTTGTTGATAGTGAAAGCTCATAGAGGGTCCAGATTACAACATTCTGAGTTTAACTAGAAATTAGAATTGTTTTGCTAATTAAGTTATAACATTATAATTATATTTATAACTTACTTACCATCACTACATGTAGCTTCATGCACTCATCACCATCTGCAATACAGTTCTTCAAACCTCAATAGTTCCAGCTGAACATGAACAAATCAACTTGCTTTTTGCACTCTATCCTGCAGTTGTTCTGTTCTCATATGACAGCATGGTGGCGCCACCAGTGGCCAATTAAAATATACCGGTACAGGGGAGATAACTCTCCTCAAATTGTTGGATTAATACCAGCAAGTCAATTGCTAATGTAATAGACTACCAGGAAAATAAAATAATATTATCTGTATATAATTGGTGATAATGAAGAGGGTAGAGTATTCATTAATGTCCATTTTTTTCTTGAAAATCATGTCCAATTTTATTATAAAATCTTTGGATTGGACTGATTATTAATTAATTATTTATTAAAAATTAAAGTGTAAAGTGCTAATTTATAACAGTATGCAACTCCCCCAGTGACGTCATTGTATCTAACAAAATGGGGAGGTATATTGATTAACACACAATTATATGGGGGAAAACTTAGGATATTTCAGCCCCGATTTTAACACATAATGTGAACATATGTACTATATTTCCGTTGATAGGACAGCCGGTATATAACTTTTTGCTCGTTCAGGGTAATCCGGTAAAGATCATATTGCACTGTGGGGGAGTTTGGTTCGCTGGGAAAAGTCATAACATGACGGGCGGAAATCTTAACGGTATCGTTAAACAATGGTAGCATTAACTATTTGAAACAGCATGAGCAGAAATGGTATGTCAGACCAGTTTAATGCAGTACCATACCGGTAGAATAAGCCCACTTTATCTTTGATCGGGAAATTAACGCATTAGACAATGTGGAAGACTACCCCCTGTTTTCCAACATTCAACTCTTGTAAATTATTTATTTATATTCGCTGCAAACGCAGGCTTATTTATGCCTCCTCTGTCGTCCACTGAAACCCCAAATTCTTTGTTGCGATACAAACGCATTGTATCAAGCTGTTTCTCTTTTGGAAATGCTATAAAACCAGAGGAGATGAAGAAAAAATGTACTAGTATTTATGTTTCCTCGTTGTTATTGTTATTCATTATTTAATTATTTATTTTAATATCTAGCGCTGCAAACGATCTTAAATTAACGAAGAAATGTACCGTGAAATTTAAATAAAACATTGAGTTGATGGGCCGCGAAATCCGTATGGGAAGCGGCAGTTAAACTACAATTTCAATCAATCAAAAAAAGTACATTTCTACATCTGCTGCCTTATCTGCTGGAAATCTGTTGCCACCATGAGGGGATATTTTTGTATTCATTGGAAGAAATTTATTTTGTGTCAATGAACAATTGAACTATAAGGTAAAAATTCCCAATTGTTAAATTCTGCTTATAGTAAGCTTATACTTTATTTTCTAGATTTGATGAACTGTTTAAATTTAAATGGAGATTAATTTTTATCTCAATAAGCTTATTGAACAATCAGATCGTTTACAACAGTATGGACACTTGCTAACTATGAATAGTTAAGAACCATATACATCTGAAATGATTACATGATAAACTAACATTTTGTAATGAATCTCTTTAGATGTTTTTATGCTCTTTTGGAGTGAAGCGAATGTAAAGTTTGGTTTTCATGAAGAGTGTTTACCATGTTAGTATTTGTATATATATGCATATTCGGTATTTACGAATTGCATTATTATGTCATTGTATACTACATTTGCTGATCCCCGCCGTGGACTAACAAATACTGAAATCGAGGTTATGCACTAACATGCCTCTTTTTTCTAATTTTTAATACCATTTCCACAGTTAAAAAAAATTCCATCGAAGACCCCATTTTACAGAGATTTAAAAAACAGAATATGTTTAATCTATTAGGATTTACTGCCTCGATTGATGTAATTAACAGTCTACAGAAATTCCGAATGTAGAATTTACATGTTTAAATTGGGTTTTAATTTGTGTACCAGAAATTGAATTAAATTCATATCTTCCAATAAATTAATCAACGAAGCATTGTATCAGTTGGATATATAAGCTTACAGACATACTCGTGCTAATATTTGCGAATGATAACAGACAAAATACTTCGATTTCTTGCCTTATGTTCAATATTTGTAAATATGTATCATGCAGAAAAAAATTATAAAAAAAACATTGGTTTTATGAGATTTTTCACATTTTCCACCTATGAGGTGCTTTTGTTTGCAAATGTATGCATGTAAAATGTGTTTGGTTTCTCACACTCTGTCACATGTGAAGGACAAACACAATTCTTACTGGATAGAATGACTGTCCTATAGGACACACATATTCTATAGCATAGAATAATCCGTCCTATAGGACAGAATTATCTATCCCTTAGGATCCTATAGGACAGAATTATCTGTCCCATTGGATCCTATAGGACAGAATTATCTGTCCCATTGGATCCTATAGGACAGCTCATCTGTCCCATTGGATCCTATAGGACAAATCATCTGTCCCATTGGATCCTATAGGACAAATCATCTGTCCCATTGGATCCTATAGGACAGATCATCTGTCCCATTGGATCCTATAGGATTTTTTGGTAAGGGTAGAATTCAGTTCTTTGGTTCCTAGTCCTATATGCACGTCAGGTGCAGTTTTGGTGAGGTTGTCTTTGGCTGTCCTATTGGCAGCTTCATTTCCCCTAACGTTCACGTGGGCGGGAATCCAAGCTAAAATGGCGTCAATGTCATTGTCTCGTATTTGTGTACATAACATTTCTATTTGACAGTTTTTTTTTTTTTTTTTTTTTGAAATTGAAAGGCCACTTCTCATACAGATTTTGCAGCCCATCAACATAATGCTTGATTTATATCTCCTTATACATTCTCCTTATACAAAATTACTAATTTTTGGATTGATAGGACATTGGTGCTGTTAGCGCTGGCATAATCATGTGGCACAGGGTAAAGTCAGCTAAATATATCTTAGTCTAGGCTGCATCAACCCCTGCATACACACATAACTAAAATGCAGTCAGAGGAAATATGCTGCCATCAGTGGATGGTCAGTATGTAGAATTTAAGGATTAAAGTGACACTGATATTCTGCTCTACCTTTCAGGCCTCATATTGAGGCCTGTATGTTGACTATTCTGGTAATAAAACCTGTAATGGTTGACTTATTGCATAATGCATTTACATAAGTGGACTAGTACACCCCTTGTGTCAACAAAGTAAACACTTCATTTCCAAAATTAGTGCTATTTCTCTCCATTACTGATATAATAATTTGATCCTGTTCCCAAGTCCATTTCTTTAGTCTCTAGTGGCTGTGAAGGCTTGGGCTTCCAGATGTCTGGGATGCATTCTGGCCAGTTTTCAATGAATAAAATCACAAATTTTCACTCAGTTAATGCTCATTTTTTTTATTTTTTTATGTGGAGGTCCCCAGAATAATTTATTTGAAACTCGAGATGTGAAATTGCACATACTGTCGCATTTTGACAGCATAATTACAAATGTTGATAATTATTTCTTGAACTGAAAAAGTAAAAGATTTTTGATGTGAAACTATTACGTACCTGCTATACATCTTAGCTTTCTAAGGGCATTTCACGTTTCACTTAACACTACCCTTAGATTTTCGCTGTGATTCGGCATGTATTTCACACGGCGCCATCTATCTAGAGGGAGATAATCCAGTTCGAAAGTTGTTCCCAAAGCATGAGGTCAAATGTCGGCCCCATTTAAACGAGCCAATGAAATTATCTGTATTCAAATATTTCTCACACATGCAAACATGTCAGTTTCACGAGGCGCAAGACTGGGGGAGTCTAAGCGAGACCAAAACGAAGTTGTGCAAATTAGCTATTTTATTTCTCACTCTAGTGGAGCATGCTTCTTTGTTTATCTTAAGAAACAAACGGCCTAACATATTTGAAAACAAAATAAAATCGGCGGCAGACCACAGGAAAATGATATGCTTTATTTTGTGATGGGGGCACTTCGAGGCCCACCATGGGATCATTTCAATCAATCGCTTTCTGGAGGTGTGTCTTCGTTGTATGAATGTGATTGCACCGATGTCGGATGTAACGGGGCCAGTCGGATGTGACCATTTGGGAAACGCCCTACTACACTCAGATAGCACCCGTTACCGCATGGCTACGAGCAGAAGTTTCTACGTATGATCGTGCCATGCGTTCGGATGATGCTGCGATATGGCACATCCCATTTTTACATGTATATCTAATTGAAGTAATCCATTGGAACCACTGATGATTTTCCAATAATAGAGAAGAAAAGCAACTCCAAGTTATGATGACAATTTCATTCTGTATATTTCACTGTTAAATAGCATCTTCAGCAGTGAACAAAGTTACAAACAGCTCCATACGCACAGTATATACAAGGCATAATGTGATCTTAGCCAATACACATCTATGAATAGGTGAGCTAGTAAATTATGTCGGGCAGGGTGGACGGATATTAAAATGCTGTCATTTTCAGAAATTTGTTAAGGGATGACCTGACAGCTACAAATGGTGTGATTCAGGTAATACAATACACACTCTAATTGATGAAAACAATACATAATCTGCTTATCTGGCAAGAACTAACCAAACTGTGCACAAATGAATAAAGTATTGTGATATAGTGGGTATGTACCTACATTGAATATTTCTACATGTCATGAAGTTTGGATAAGGACTGTCATTTTAAGATAATATAGGTATAATTTTCTTGGCAATCCACATCAGAATTGATGGAATCCTACAAATGTTGTAACTCGCATGTTTCATAATTGTATATTCCCATGCGAGTTAGAACAATTGTGGAGTGTGTATTGTAACACCTGAATCACACCATTTGTAGATCGCTGACAGGTCATCGCTCACATTTAACAATTTCTGAAAATGATGGCATTTTAATATCCATCCAACTTGACGGACATAATTTACTGGCTTACATGTATCTATTCATAAATGCGTATTGGCTATGGTCACATTATGCCTTGTATATATATGTACTGTGCATATGAAGCTGTTTGTAACTTTGTTCAACGCTTAAGATGCTGGAACTAATAGCAAAATATAAAGAATAAAATTGTGATCCCGGCTACTCAGAGTTGCTTTTCTTCTCTATAATAGAAGTAAAGTGGTGTGTTTTGGTGCATTTTGACAGAATATTTAGACTTTGAAGATATGTAACGATGCCCCAAAATGAACTGAAATTTCCATGTTATCTGTTTGTCTGTCTGTCTCTCTGTCTGCCCATCTTTCTTGTCATACCACATATGCAGCTGGTGATGGATCAGAAGCCTAATTAATGAAATTGACTGACCTTCACCTGTTTTTAAAATATTTTTTTTAAATATCGAGGTCAAATTTATTATTAGAAAGGAGTGAAGATTGGCTCTCCAAATTCATCATGCTTCTCCAATTGGTGACGGACTACAAGCCTATCCCAGTTGACTGAACCTATTTTCTCAAGGTTATATACTTTATATTATGATATAACATGAAATATAGCTAGGCGTTCTAAATTGATACCACATATGCAACTGATGATGGACCTGAAGTTAATGAATAGGACTGACATTGACCTATTTTCTCAAAGTCAAAAACTGTATGTTAAGTCACTTGTTAACTGCCAACATACACTCCACATATATTTGTTGTGATTGTGGTTGTCTTTCAGAACAATCTAGCGAATTTTGCATACATGTGTTCCAACAGCCTCAACAGCCCCGCCCCTGTACAGACCTTTTGGTCTTTGGTATATGTTGGCATATGTGGGAAGTTGATGCTGGGTCGACATCGGGCCTTACAGACTAGTCTTTTGTGTTAAATGTTGTCATTTTCATCTGACGATGATACAGCTCCCCAGTCCTCAGTCTACGAGTTGTCACAGCGAAACAGCTCACCAATTACCAATATACGAGTTGTCAGAGCATTTCCATCATAACTCTAGATTTGTATCTAATACCGCTTACGCCAGTGCTAGGGGCTGTGTGGTCATATCATCCAAGTTGCCACTTGAACAGGTACAATAAAAGCGTACTTGAGATACAACACATATCACGAATCGTTAGATTCTTGGTATGTGCTTTAGAATAGGTTAACTGGTAGACTATGCTCTGCCAGTATGTCGGCACCTCTTCCCACTTCCTTTATATGTGTTGTAATTCAACAGTAACTTAAATTATGCTGAAAAGGCTGAGCTGTTGAAACACTCTCCATTTCCTAGCTCTGACATGCTGCATCACTTTCGAAATATGGGTACCATGACAGAGTAATTGATCACAGTCGGTGAAGGTTCCTGATTTACATTGAATGTCATTATTGCCTAAGTAGTATTAGCAGCATTTTACAACAACAACAATTCGTTGACTTACAGTGAAAAATTATAGTGAAAGGTATTTATTTTTTGTTGTTTGGCATTTTTATTTGCTGGCATTATTTCAGATAGAATACAGCAGCCTAATTCATACGATCAGGAATAAGAATGGGGTAAAAGTCTCTATGTTCAAACTTTCATAGGGAATATAAAAGTGGCAATTTGACATTTTATTTTTATTAGATTTTTTAATATCGGAGGGCCCACAAAATAAAAGTTGGTGTTGCCTAGCTCACACTGGGTTTTGGCCATTGGTGAAGAAATCCCTTCTCAGAGGCACTACTACCAGGGATGATTCCTGATTGCTCATCCCCCAGGGGTATGTGCCCCATCCTCTGTCCCGTCCTAAAAAAAATTGCCACCACTAATAGGGGTTGTGCCCAAATTGGGGAGATCTAAAGCCCTGTGAGTACCAAATTATGTGTTACAAAATTATCTGGGGAAATGCTCTTCGCCCGTGTTTCACACGAGCTTTCATTTTATTAACAGTATGGTTTTAAAATGGATTGAAAGGACATTGGTGCTGTTAGCGCTGGCATAATCATGTAGCATAGGGTAAAGTCAGCTAAATATATCTTAGTCTAGGCTACATCAACCCCTGCTTACTCGCATAACTAAAATGCAGTCAGAGGAAATATGCTGCCATCAGTGGATGGTCAGTATGGAGGATTCAAGTGAGCTTGAAGTCAGGTCATTTTGGTCAAATAGACATACTGTAAAACATGTTTCTTTCGCGTGCATGAAATTTTCGCGATTGGAATAAATCGTGAAAGAAACATGTTCATATGACAAGGGCGAAGAAAAGAACGCAACAACAACAACGACAGAGAAAGGACATGAGAGCAATTGTTTTCGACATTAGCACAGTTTTAATGGTCTCACTGCTCTATTCAGAAGCGACTGTTTAAAGCACCGGATACAGTTTACTATACTAGTACTAGTATACTAGTACAATTAATTCTGCTGAATTAGTCACAAGACTTGCATATGTGAAGCAAGTATAATACTAGAAACGATCGTCAATGTCCTCGTATGCCGCCTTGGTGCCGGCCGTTTTGAACCCCTGTAGTATAACAGACGTGTTGTTTCTGAGTTGTTTTGGTTAACATGAAAATTTGCCGTCGTCGCCGTATTTATTTACTTTAGCGGAGTTCAAATGACAACTACCTGCATGATATCTCGTGATAAAGGGTTTGTTTACATACGGGAATTCCTTTTAAGGCTGAAACAGCGGGATTAAAATAATCTGCACCCAACAGTCAGGAAACCTCTGTTTGAATAACAGTACCCCGGTACTGTAAACGACCACACTGAGCGCATGTGAATACACGTGGCTTTGCCGATTTTACCGCCTCCGGTATGCATTTTCCATGTCTATTAGTATGATATATTTGTAAATGATTTTTTTTTCTGGCACAGAGAGAATCGCGAAAGTTTCATGTCGCGATTTTTTTTAAATTGAAAAATCGCGAAAGTTTCATGTCGCGAAAGTTTCATGTTTTACAGTACTGTAACACTGATATTCTGCTTTACCATTCTGGTAATAAAACCTGTAATGGTTGACTTATTGCATAATGCAATTTACATAAGTGGACTAGTACACCCCTTGTGTCAACAAAGTAAACACTTCATTTCCAAAATTAGTGCTATTTCTCTCTCCATTACTGATATAATAATTTGATCCTGTTCCCAAGTCCATTTCTTTAGTCTCCAGTGGCTGTGAAGGCTTGGGCTTCCAGATGTCTGGGGATGCATTCTGGCCAGTTTTCAATGAATAAAATCACAAATTATCACTCAGTTAATGCTCAATTTTTTTGTTTTATGTGGAGGTCCCCAGAATTTATTTGAAACTCGAGATGTGAAATTGCACATACTGTTGCATTTTGACAGCATAGTTACAAATGTTGATAATTATTTCTTGAACTGAAAAAGTAGAAAGATTTTTGAAGTGAAACTAATACATACCTGCTATATGGCACATCCCACCTGGAAATTTTTTACATGTATATCTAATTGAAGTAATCCATTGGAACCACTGATGATTTTCCAATAATAGAGAAGAAAAGCAACTCCAAGTAGGGATGACAATTTCATTCTGTATATTTCACTGTTAGTTATAGCATCTTCAGCAGTGAACAAAGTTACAAACAGCTCCATACGCACAGTATATACAAGGCATAATGTGATCTTAGCCAATACACATTGATGAATAGGTGAGCCAGTAAATTATGTCAGGTTGGACGGATATTAAATGCTGTCATTTTCAGAAATTTGTTAAATGTTAAGCGATGACCTGACAGCGATCTACAAATGGTGTGATTCAGGTAATACAATACACTCTAATTGATGAAAACAATACATAATCTGCTTATCTGGCAAGAACTAAGTAAACTGTGCACAAATGAATAAAGTATGGTGATATAGTGGGTAT
>JAVTVY010000277.1:0-35958 GCA_036873755.1 Hanleya hanleyi | reverse complement strand
GAGTTAACGGTTCTGAGTATGGAGCGGTACAGCGAATGTATAATGATACTTTTTCTGCAGTAAAAGATAATGGTTATATAACTGAATTGTTTCAAACTACATCAGGTGTACGGCAGGGAGATACCCTGTCCCCTATACGCTCTCTTCTTTTTATATAAATGGATCACTTGAAGAAATTAAAAGTTGTGACGTAGGTGTTAATGGTAATGGTAAAAGGATCTCCATAACAGCGTATGTCGAGTGACATAGATACTTTCTCAGATAATGAAGATGATTTGGAAGGAGTGGAGCTACTAAAGTGGTTCTTGATATAATATCGATAAAAGAAAAAGATTTATATGCGAGTTCATCTAAACAATGTCATTAACCAAGTGTTTTTAAATGGCCTAGTTATAGGTCCTCGGTTTGCCGTATCGGCATGCACGAGGCCGCAATATATGTGTGTCGTTTCCTTAAATCCAGTGAATTTGAATAGATATCCTTCACGATATCGTTCATATAGGATTATTCAAATTATTCCAGAACGATATTATTTAGAAACTTTATGAGTTTCGACATTAATATATCGGGGTTCAGCGCTAGGTAAAGTCTTGTCGAGAAATAGTAGTTTCGAGAGTCCTGACATCCAATGTGGATACTTTTCTCTACGGTGTATATGTAGCCTGGTATCTTCATATCAGGCTACACTGAAAAACTGTAGTAATTAATAATTCGGGAAAAACCTGGAGCTATATCAATAGGGTAGGGAAGAACAGCACTTTCAAAAACTATTTTGAATATAAATGGTTGCAAATAAAGCAGAATGATGTAGGCTGGTGTCGTGGTCGTTTTCATAAGCTACATGTATATATAGCTCCCAACCTCTGACATAACTCGAAGTTCGAAGGTTGGGTCTGAAGAAGTATGTATTTCAGGCCGAATTCACGTGCATTTGTGTCTATCGGACAATAATAGTTGTAATTTATACGGATAAATTTGATCATTCAAGTTACATGTTTTCACCTGACAGGGGAGAAGGTTGATAAAGCTACAAAAGTAGACCAAGCAGGCAAGGGGGACTCAGGCTAGAAAAATCTCAGTATGGATGCACTTATAATAGTGGCAGTTGTTATTATAGTTTTGTCTTGCCAACAGATAGCTAATGGCTACAACTAACGTGTAAGTGCACTTACATACTATTTATGTAATTATTGTTACTATTTATTTTCAGGATATACATCAACGGATTATAATTTGGGGGATTCGAAATTGAAATAGAATTCGAATAGAGACAGCTAAGCGGAGATTGATCAATCGTAAAACAGCTTCCGTGAAATTGAGAGTAATGTCAAGGCTGGTATTTCAATATGTAAACTTATGCATGTTTTGGATTGAAACAACTCCATTATCATAACAATCAAAGAAGTATTGTCACTTCCGCCACATATCCTTTTTGAAGTTATCAACCCCTTCAACCCAGTGCCTGTCGAGGTTGACTACCTGCTCATCCTAGACCTATCTGGTGATTTATGTAGGTTATTCAAAACGACATAAATATCGCGATTAAATGCTATCATAGGCCTAATTCCGTTATGCAATAGACGGTCTTTGTCCATAGAGATTTTCCGTGTCAAATTTCCTAAAATATTTTTTGTAAATTGTTAAAACAAACTTCCGAATAGGCAGGAATTTAAGATTTAATAAATTTAAGCTGCATATATTTGTTTTTCAAAGGGGAGAAGCGGTCGGTTTTCAATGAGACCGGCAAGACATCAAGATTCACTGTCCTAATATCGTGATATCGGGGGGGGGGGAGGGGGTCATGTGATGAATTGTTGTTTTTTGTGCAACAAGTATGTTAATGAAGATGAACTGTTTAGTTTGAATTACTTAGCCCTCTAACATAGGTTATTTCGGAGCCACGATATAGTGTCGTTGAAATGCAGCGTGTATCAACGGAACGCCCACTGAAAGAAAGAAATGTAAATAGATATATGTATGCTGTGGATCGAAGTATAAATGCCGTCTAATATTACAGTCCTTATAACTTAAATCGTATTTATCTCGTGCCAATGTCGTGTTTTAATATGTGCAATGGATGTATACTTCTGCCTAGTTATCCGCTTTAGAGCATATACGCTTGCTAGATACGACATCATCCAGTTATCAGCCATCGTTCATGACTTGCTGACACCATTGAAAACTTTTGACCACTTTTCACTTGAAGGAAACCATCTTGTGTTTTAATAATTTTTATTTCATATACATCTGGAATTGGTGCTGTCATACGAAATAAATCTTTCGGCTCACGATTGACGCGGAAATATTTTATGGACGACGGCTGAATATGAATGTCGAATCCGACGGCTGCTATATATACCGCGGTGGTAATAGAAAAGCCGTTCTCACAGGAAACAATATCTTGAAGCAGGAAAGCGGGTCAGCAGCTTCCAATCACAGGGGCCCGTTACCGTTGTTATTTGGTTAAATAGGTTGATTATAGGGGGGGTTGAGGTCGGTAATTACCTACCTCGACCCCCCTCCCCCTCCTATAATCAACCTATTTAACCAATTAACAACGGTAACGAGCCCCTGTGCTTCCAATGATCTCAGCAAGACAACGTGATGTTCCGTTATCGATTTCGCATCAATTCAAGGCGTCAAATAAGACATTCAGTATTCAGCCGTCGCCCACACAAGAATTAGCCATTGAATTAAAGTTCCATTGCCTCTGACAGTCTCATAGTGGCGTCAAACTTCCACACTGTTTAGGTCATCGATATGTCCAATTGGAAAGAGAATTCTGTTGTTTTTTTTCTAACCTGCAGGATTCCTATGCTCACTCACTCACTCACTAACTCACTAACTGTGGTTCTGAAAGGTTATCTTAGTGTTTTGAAAATTGTCGCGAAGGACTGTAAGGCAGAACTGTGGCTATATTTGCATGCTAGCAGCTGACAAATGTGTGCTTGCTGCACGCGACATACTCAGAGACATTCTTCCCGTGTATTGGTAAACTTACGAGCAAAATTGGTTACAACTATCCCAAATATCAGAAGATAGATTTTGAACATTTTCAAGCTGTTTCCTTAAAACTTTGATTAAACGAATCGAAAATGTCGTATTCTCTCGCAGTTAGATTCTATTGTGACACGTGATTCTCCCTTTTTCAGCGAAAACCAATTTTGCTGCGTTGAAATTGAGAGTGGAAGCCCAAGGGAAGTAAATTTGACATTACTTCAGACGACGAAAGTTACTTTTTGTATGTCGAATCATCCTATCATTACGGTATATTTTGAATGGGAAAGTTTCCCAAAGCGAATTGCCCTTTTTGTGCGAGTTTAGCCTTTTTAGTTGCCCAGAGCTAAGAAGTATATCATAAGGTTACAAGGTCAATTAGCAACTGTGTTTATGAATTATATTTTGGACAACAATGAAACTAGATTATCATGGTTTTGCCCACTACGTTGCAGACAATTTACAGTTAGTATATTTGAAAACAGTGATGAAGTTTAAGATTCTTGATAACAGGCTGTCGTTCTGTCCTCGTATTTGTTGCAACTTTGAAGAAAGACGGTTCTTTCTCCTCATATAATGTGCAAATTCAATGTCTGATCTACAGCGGATCGAG
Source organism: Hanleya hanleyi (assembly GCA_036873755.1). NCBI lineage: Eukaryota > Metazoa > Mollusca > Polyplacophora > Lepidopleurida > Hanleyidae > Hanleya > Hanleya hanleyi. Next base: position 32,348 of record JAVTVY010000277.1, on the reverse strand, counting down.
AGATAATCAAGCCAATAGACGTATTTGACAAACAAGTTGTTTGACAATAACGGGGGGATCAACTTAGACTTGTCATTGAAAGTTGAAGCCTGTGAGTTCGAAAAACTTAGTAACGTAGTTCACAAAATGTACCGTTGTCAATAAAAAAGTAACGTTGTTAATAAAAAGTAACGTTGTTGAAATAAATTATGTCAATTTTGTTACCAAAATTTCAACTTCGTTACCAAAAAGATAGTCCTGCAAGCAGTCCCAACATAATATGTAATAATTTTGATATATATATAAAATGTTGGGTCTGCCAGTAGGGTTATGTCAATCCATGTAGCTGCTGTATGCAAAAACTATACTTCACATGGGTTTGCATTACCACAAATGCCTGAACTGGTATTTAAGTAAATTGGAATCCTCTCAAACAATCATTTGGTTATTGATTACAAAATTTTCAAAACAACATTTGCCTATCGTCGACAATTCGGTGCACCGGCTTGATTCCTCTAAATCGGTGTATTAAGCTGTCAAGTTAGTATGTCTCGGTTCTCACGTTTTGCGTTCTGAATTGTACGTGGGAAATCATTGATTGGATGCGGAGTTGGCGTCTTTTCGAAGGACCTGTTCAATGATGCCAAGTAAATTTGTATAAGCCATATATACAGATCCTTGAGTAATGTTGTTGTTGAAGAAGTACCGTAATATATATATCAAAATTTTCACTTTGATCCACGATATACTATCCTTTTAGTTGTATAAATACATACGTCGTAATATAATATTTCAACAAGTGTATTATTAGAGATTTCATTCAATCGAATGAGAAGGGATGTATATACATTGTCCAAACATTAAAAATTGTCTGTATAACAAAGAAGATCGGCTTTGGATTTGCGATATTCTATAATAATTGGATTAGGTTTGTTCACAGTAGAACAGCTCGTATTGTATCTATTTTTGTCCCCCGCCGCAACGCGGCCGGGGACTTTAAAATGGTTCTTGCTTCTATGTGTCCGTGCAAATACTTTGTAAGCAATAACTTCTAAATGCTTTGTCGGATTCCTCCGAAATTTGGCATCTGCATTCTTTGCGACAAGACGTCTCTTGGTATTACGTTTCAGCAAGATCCGCCTCTAGGTGGCGCCACTGGGGTCTTGCTTGCACGGACATGTCCGTGCAAATACTTCGTAAGCAATAACTTCTAAATGCTTTGTCGGATTCCTCCGAAATTTGACATCTGCATTCTTTGCGACAAGACGTCTCTTGGTATTACGTTTCAGCAAGATCCGCCTGTAGGTGGCGCCACTGGGGTCTTGCTTCTATGTGTCCGTGCATGTGACATGTCCGTGCAAATACTTCGTAAGCAATAACTTCTAAATGCTTTGTCGGATTCCTCCGAAATTTGGCATCTGCATTCTTTGCGACAAGACGTCTCTTGGTATTACGTTTCAGCAAGATCCGCCTGTAGGTGGCGCCACTGGGTCTTGTTCCAATCTTTAGTGCATGTCCGTGCATGTCCGTGCAAATACTTCGTAAGCGATAACTCCTAAATGCTTTGTCGGATTCCTCCGAAATTTGGCATCTGCATTCTTTGCGACAAGACGTCTGTTGGTATTACGTTTCAGCAAGATCCGCCTGTAGGTGGCGCCACTGGGTCTTGTTCCAATCTTTAGTGCATGTCCGTGGATGTTCGTGCAAATGCTTCATAAGCGATAACTCCTAAATGCTTTGTCGGATTCCTCCGAAATTTGGCATCTGCATTCTTTCCGACAAGACGTCTGTTGGTATTACGTTTCAGCAAGATCCGCCGTTAGGTGGCGCTACTTGGTCTTGTTCCAATCTTTAGTGCATGTCCGTGGATGTTCGTGCAAATGCTTCATAAGCGATAACTCCTAAATGCTTTGTCGGATTCCTCCGAAATTTGGCATCTGCATTCTTTCCGACAAGACGTCTGTTGGTATTACGTTTCAGCAAGATCCGCCTGTAGGTGGCGCCACTGGGTCTTGTTCCAATATTTAGTGCATGTCCGTGCAAATACTGCGTAAGCGATAACTCCTAAATGCTTTGTCGGATTCCTCCGAAATTTGGCATCTGCATTCTTTGCGACAAGACGTCGCTGGTATTACGTTTCAGCAAGATCCGCCTGTAGGTGGCGCCACTGGGTCTTGTTCCAATCTTTAATGCATGTCCGTTCATGTTTGTTCAAATCCTTCGCGAGCGATAACTTTCGAACAATTTGTCAGATTTCTTCGAAATTTGGTAAATGCATTCCCTGCGACAAAACACCGTTGGTGATGCGTTTCAGCAAAATCCACCCGGAGGTGGCGCCACTAGAGTTCATTCCATTATTCCATGCTGCAAGTGATAACTTTCTGGGTAACATGAGAAACGTTGCGGCTCATCGGATTCTTCTCAAATTTGGCATGCATTTACCATGCCAGGAGCTGTTGCTTGGGATTGCCTTTCGCTCACTTGCACTCACAGGTGGCGCCACCTGGTGGCAACATCACAAATTCGTTTCCGGGTAATAACTTGAGAACTGACCATCGGATTCTTCTCAAATTTTGTATGAATGTACCGTGACATAAGATGTCGCTTGATAATGCATTTCACTGACTTGCGCCTAGAGGTGGCGTCACCTGGTGTCAAAATCTAAATTTGGTTTCTGGGCAATAACTTGAGGACCCTCATCGGATTCTTCTCAAATTTGGTATGCAGATGTTCCCACGATACCATGTTCCTTGGGATTGTATTTTTCCCGCTTCTGCCTACAGGCGGCGTCTCCTGGTGGAAAAATTTGTTTTCCGGGCAATAGCTTGGCAACTGCTCATCAGATTATTCTCAAATTTTGTATTCATATGTGACCCACCCCAAATAACATGAACACCGGTGGGCATCTAGTACCGGCAATAACTTGAGGACCCCTCTTCAGAGTCTCAAAGTTCATATGCCGATACCATGACATGAGATGTCATTTGGGATTGTGTTTTGCCTGCTTGCACCTACAGGTGGTGACTCCTTGTGGCAAAGTCTAAATTTGGTTTCTGGGCAATAGGTTGAGGATGCCTTCATATTCTTGTCAAATTTAGTTTGCAGATAATATGCCATGAGTTGTCTCTTGGGGTTGCATTTCGGTTACATAATTTTCATGCTACATTGTAAAGAAAATATATTACAGTAGCAATCAACATTCAGTCAGCCATTCGGAGTTGATCTCAAAACCTGGGAAGGTGGAAAGACCCCTCTGCTTCTTACGCCTGTGAAGTAGCTGTTGCCATCCTCATGAATATCTTCTGAAACCGACAGCGCTTATAAATATTGCTGCCATTTTGGCGGGGGACCTAGCATCCTCTGGCTGCTTGTAATGAGTATTACTCGTTACGGACGTTTATTGTCAAATAAATATATGTACTATCAATACTATAGAGACAGATATTTCTGGTCGCATCTGCAGGAGAACACAGCATTATCTTGTAACTGATATTTGCACCGATCTCTGATACGCACTGTGTGAAAATGACCCACATTTTTCTCATTTCGTAATGCATATTTTAACAGATTACATGGATGAGCAATGTCGTCAAACGAAGCCTTTCTCTGTGGGAGCGATAACAGTAAAACTGACTAAGCATTCAACATACAGCAGAAACATGAGTTGCATCGTGACTTACCAAACCATTCCCGGACGAAGGTTAATGGCAAAATTTAAAATGCTGAGCATTGAAGACTCCAATACGTGCGCACCGGACAAACTGAGGTTATATGATGGAACTTCAGTTTTCAGCAACCCGTTAACAGGTAAGATAAAACAATTCTATTTCTCGGGATCCTTGAAGTGTAACTGTGGTACTTTTACAAGTTTACGTCATATTCAAGATCTTCCAAATTATAGGATTTATACCCTGTTACTTGTTTACGACTTTAATAACCTTTTCCGCAACATATAGTTGTAATGTAATTTGTAAAAAGCTGCTTTCAAACTGAGTGACACTGACGTAGTGAAATATATTGAGCGGCCGGTAAGTGTATTTCAAGAGAAATATACGTTGTGCAATCAGTAAAACAGTTAGATAGAACAGTTCTTAGTTTCTGCAAGAATCCTGCAAAAAATGACAAGACGACTACATGGAGCTTAGCGCAAAGCACCCTGGGAGAGGATGTGCCGTGACGTCTTGCAGACTGCGCTCTAAGTATGACGTCGTTAACGTCAACTCTGACGGCGAAAAAATAATGAGGATTCTCGCCGACTGTAGAAAGCTGCCTTTGAATCCTCTGAGACAATTCTTCGATATCTCACTTTTCAACTGAGAGTTGTGGGTTCGTGTCGAACTGTCAACACAGAGTTTCGCCACTTCCACGTCTCTGACTGTTGTACCGATTGTACTATCAAACGAAGCATTGCCCTGTCACTTTATCACATATCCCTGGAAACTTGCATCCTAAACCGGTAAAACACACTTATATTACGCAGTCAACCCCACTCCTTCAGCGCCTAAAATCTATCTCCTAAACTAAATATTGCCCTCATCAATGTTTCATGTTCTGAAAGTTTATATTATATGGAGTCTCTATTCCTGTGGGTGTACCCACAGGAGACCCACAGGAGCATGTGCGTCACCCCCATCTAAAGTAAGCATTGTTAAATGACTTTTTTATTAGAATGACCAGCTACACTCCAACCCCATCTTTGAAACAATACCAAGAAAGAAGTCTTGCCGCCCAGGGCAGACTTATGGGGTTCGACAAGTTCAATGTCCAAAGACAGTGTTCGTCAGTTCGTCAATTGTTCGATGACCATTGATTATATAAAATCTAAAAGAAGTGGACAGAGGCTGATCGTTTAATAACCCACCTACTCCGTAGGTTGGCTGTGTAACGGGTTTGTCTATCTTCTCATTTCAGGTACTACGAGGATTACCTGATACTAATATTCTATGTTTTGATGCTGGCACCTGTTCGCCGCTCAGGTGAAACTTATCAAAGAATTATGCCTATTTTTCTAGGCAAAACGCTGCGACACCTCTGCTACAATGTCCCTTGTAGCCCTATTACCTATGGTCTAAGCTAGCCTAACCATATAAAGTTCGTTTAGTGTGTATGATAGCTCACATATATCGGCCTTCATATCAGAGTGTCAGCATGACCAGAGTAGTATACACGATAGGGGTTCTGGCTCACTTTGGATGCCGAGTGGTGGCCGAGTGGATGTCGAGTGGTTGCCGTGTCGAGTGGTTTACGAGTGGATGGTGAGTGGTTGACGAGTGGATTCCGAGTGGTCGTCGAGTGGTTGCCGAGTGATTGGACCGAGAGAGAGGGGGCGCTCCTTTTAGATACTGATTTCAATGAGTATACCAGAGGTGCAATGAAGGGTAAACACACATGCCAGTGGCTTAGATTAAGCTCTACGGAGCTATGTGGTCGGAGATGCCTGGGGGAGTACTGTAAGGTTCACCTTGCTGTGCTCCGGAGGGGTAGTGGCACAAAGCCCTGCCTCAGGTGCGGAGTGGGTGTTTTTAACCGTTTCTCACTGTGCAAAGGCTGCGGATATGTGAACGAAAATGTTAAGGCCTGGCAGCAGAAGCAAAGGATCTTTCAGGCCGAGTTTCGACGTCTGGCTGCAATTGATCCCTCTGTAGTATCCCATTTAGAGAAGTCTTTACTTTAGCACATACCCACGCGATATGGCAACCATAGATACTACAGTAAAGAACTTGGCAAAGCTACTTCGGCAAGGGGAAATCACCCCCGAGGTCTTTGGGGATAGCATAGCTGCCCTTGAGCAGCGGCCAACACCAGCCCCGCGTCGTTCCATCCCTAAAGGTGAAATACGCGAGCGGCCAACCCCGGCCCCACGTCGTTCCATCCCTAAAGGTGAAACACGCGAGCGGCCAACACCAACCCCACGTCGTTCCATTGAGCGCCCAACACCGGCCCCGCGTCGTTCCATCCCTAAAGGTGAAACACGCAAGCGGCCAACACCAACCCCACGTCGTTCTATTGCTAGAATCAAAGGCAAAGTGATGGCCGAGATTCTGGGGCCGTTCGAACACAAAAACAAGGAAGAGCCAACAGCCTCCAAAACTTTCCGAACCACAGAGGACTACCAGAAGGAGATCCTGGACCAGTTCAATTTTGCGAGCAACGAAAAGACAGGCGTGCTTACCTTCAGACAGACGCCGTGGATAATCGGGGGTTTACTGTGAGGTTGGCAGATGGATGTCCCTCAAGACCATCCTTTCGGCGCGGACACAATAGCTTTCTTGAAGCATGTGCGCCCCAAGATCCACCAGAAACTCACAGAAGAGATCCTGGCTCTCAGAGGATGGAAACTCGAGGAGTTCGCAGAACCTGTGTTCCGCCACAAGCAGAAGGTTGTCACGGAGGTCAGTGAGATCAACCAAACACTAGATAGGGCCTTCCCCACTATCCAGGAGACGCTTGAGAAATGGACACGGGAAGGCTCGGGGTGGGAGGTCGTAGGAGTGAAGACTCTCTGGCTGGACATTGCCCGGTATCAACCCCTGAGAGGCGGTTCCTACGTCCCACTCCCCGCAGCTGTGAAGAACAAAAAAGCGGTCGTCAATGTGAAAAACAAAGATGACAACTGTCTCCGATGGGCACTCCGCTCGACCCTATTTCCTGCAAATAACAATGTGGACAGACCCTCCACGTATCCAACAGACGATGGTCTCGATTTCACAGGGATTGACGCCCCCACACCCATATCCCAGATCCAGAAGCTTGAAAAACAAAACAACCTGGCTATCAATGTATTTGGCTGGGACAAGGGTGTCATCGTCCACCGCGCCAGCAACCAACCCATGGACATGCCAAGAATTAACCTCCTGCTGGTCGAAAAGGCGGGCAAGTTCCACTACACCTGGATCAAGGACCTCAACCGACTCTTGTATGATCAGTCCAAATACAAGGGGTGCAACTACTTCTGCGATAGGTGCCTCGCAACCCCCTACTCTAGAAAAGACCTGCTAGAGGCCCACAAGCCATATTGCCGTGGGATCGGGCAGACAGCGGTGCGGGTGGAGATGCCCGAAGAGGGGAAGAACAAACTAACCTTCCAAAATCACCAAACACAACTTCCAGCCCCATTTATTATTTACGCTGACTTTGAGGCTCTCACAACAAAGGTTGAGGGCCCCGAGCTAGACCCCACCAAGAGCAACACCCAGAAAACAAATCAGCATGAAGCTTGCAGCTACTGCTACGTAGTGGTGCGCTGTGATGGACACACAGAACAGCCTGTGAAGTACAGAGGGCCAGATGCAGCAAAGCACTTCCTACAAGCTCTCCAGCAAGAGGAGCGTAAAATGAAGGCGGTGCTGAGCAACCCCAAAGCCATGCGGATGACCCAAGAGGACTGGCAGGCCTACAATACAGCCACCATCTGTCATGTGTGTGAGAAGTTCCTAGATGGAGACTCTGTACGCGACCACTGCCACATCACGGGGAAGTATCGAGGTGCCGCCCACAACGCCTGCAACCTCAAGCTGCGGCTGAGCCCCAAAACCACAACATTCCCAGTCGTCTTCCACAACCTACGGGGCTACGACTCGCACCTCCTCATGCAGGCCATCTCGAAGGTGGAGGGTAGGGTAACCTGCATCCCAAACAATACAGAAAAGTACATCTCCTTCTCCCTCGGGCAGCTCCGTTTCATTGACAGTGTCATGTCCCTGCTGGCCTCTCTTGATAAGTTGGTGGCAGCAAACCAGCCCGAGGCCTTCCAAATAGCGGCTCAGTATGAGCCTTGCAAAGAAAGACGAGAGCTGCTGCTGCGCAAAGGTGTCTACCCGTGTGAGTATATGGACTCGTGGGAGCGATTCGGAGAACTCCAACTCCCTCCAAAGGAAGCCTTCTACAGCAAGCTCTGTGATGAACACATCAGCGAGGAGGATTACTCTCACGCGCAAAAGGTCTGGGAGACCTTCGGGTGCCGGAATCTGGGGGAATATCACGACCTCTACAATCATACGGACGTCCTCCTCCTGGCAGACGTCTTCGAGACCTTCCGAAAGACCTGCATGTGGCAGTACGATCTGGACCCCGCACACTACTACACCAGCCCTGGCCTCTCCTGCGATGCATTGCTCAAGAAAACAGGAGTAGAGCTTGAGCTACTCACTGACTATGACCAGCACCACTTTATCGAAAAAGGGTTGCGGGGTGGAATCTCTATGGTTTCGAAAAGATACGCTAGGGCCAATAATCCACTGGTAAAGGGCTACAACCTTCTGAGCCGAACAGTCATATCCTCTACCTTGATGCCAACAACCTCTATGGCTGGGGAATGAGCCAACCTTTGCCTACAGGTGGCTTCAAGTGGGTGGAGGATGTAAACAACTTGGAGGAGCTCATAGTGGAGCATCCAGCAGACAGTTCAGAAGGGTACATCCCAGAGGTGGACCTAGAGTACCCTGAAGAGCTGCACGACGCGCACAACGCCTACCCGCTGGCGCCGGCGCGCATGGTGGTTCGGAAAGAGTGGATGTCGGAGTACCAGTACAGCCTCCTTGGTGTTGGAGTGGCGCCAACTGAGGTAGAAAAGCTGGTCCCCAACCTCCGCGAAAAGGATCGCTATGTGCTCCACTACCGCAATCTGCAGCTCTACCTATCCCTCGGCATGCGTTTGAAGAAGATTCACCGCGCCCTCCGCTTCGAGCAGAGCGCTTGGATGGAACCCTACATCCGGATGAACACCGAGCTCCGGCAAAAAGCAACCACCGACTTTGAGAAGGACCTCTACAAGCTCATGAACAATAGTGTGTTCGGGAAAACAATGGAAAACCTCCGCAAGCGAGTTAACGTCAAGCTTGTGCGCGCGTACGAGGAGGACAAGCTTAGGCGCCTGATAGCCAGCCCGGCCTTCGCACGGGCGAACATCTTCGATGAAGACCTCGCCGCGATCCAAGTCCACAAGAGCCGTCTAGTCCCCAACCGCCCTGTTTATATCAGGATGAGTATCTTGGACCTCTCGAAGCACCTCATGTACGACTTCTACTACAATCAGATGAAGGCTCAGTACGGGGAGCACTGCCAGGTCCTTTATACAGATACGGATTCCCTCCTCGAGATCCAGACAGAGGACGTGTACCAGGACATGGCTGCGCGCCGCGACATCTACGACACTTCTGACTACCCTAAGGACCACCCGCTGCAGAGCGCTGCGAACAAGAAGGTACTTGGGAAAATGAAGGACGAGTGTGCCGGACGCCCCATCGCCGAGTATGTAGGACTGCGTCCAAAGATGTACTCGATTCTGGAGGCCGGCGGGAAAAACATCAAAAAGGCAAAGGGCGTGAGAAAGAACGTCGTTAGGAATCACATCCGCCATGAGTAGTACAAAGAGGCCCTTTTCGGCAAGAAGACCTTCCGCCACGGTATGGACGTACTGCGGTCTGAGCGCCACCGCATCTACGGACAGCACTTGAACAAGGTATCACTGTCCCCCTTCGACAGTAAGCGCTGGATCGAAGAAAATGGGGTGGACACCCTAGCCTACGGCCACAAGGACCTCGTCCCTGCTGGGGTGAGTGAGATGGATGCGTTTATTGAAGAGATCCTAGCGACGTAGAACGCCATCCGGCGGCAGCTGAGTATCGGGAGGCACCACAAGGAGCTCTTCCCGGACAAATCCACGAGCAGGGCCATCTTGCAGATGATACAGGACAGGCTCATCAGGCTTGGTGACCGAGAGTCCAAGCCGGTACACCTGGAGGGACCACACTGGATCAGTCGCACGACGTCTTCCACCCTCCAGCTCGCCATCCTGGTATAGGTACCGAACGCCAACACCAGAGGGAAGCTTTTCCTCTTTGAGACCAACGGGGCGACCAGCAACAACAGCCACAACCTTGATGGCATCCTTAGGCTTCTTACCGGTGAGGCGGGTCACTTCTCCGTTCAGGGCCCTAACGACGGCAGACAGTCGAGCCACCCACTCCGTTGAACGCGCCCCCGACGGAAGTCGCATCTCCTGGGCGTATTGGTGCCCAAACAACCGCTCAGCCAGGGTCCGGTTAAAGCGCTCCACGATCCCCTGGTCCCGATGAATGTCCACACGACCGCGCCTGACAGAAACGTCACCGCGCCCATAAACTCGCGCCCCGGGTCAACCTGAAGAAGCTTCGGCCAGCTAAGAGGGCTCCGCTTGTAGATGCGGGAGAGAGCGTCAGCGACCTCTTTGGCTTCTTTTGTGGCCAGAGGCTCGGCCTCCTTGTAGCGCGATGCCACATCTACAACCGTGAGTGCATACTTGTAGGGGGAAGCGGTCGTCTGGTAGAAAGAGCAGGTCGGCTTGATGAACCTCGTTCGGCATCTTTACACCAAAACGCGGGCGTGGAATATGGCGAGGGCGCGGAAGATAAATCTGCCAAATGGCCTGCTTCTTGAGCCAGATTCCGGCCATATCTTCGGAGACTCTGGCTGCTGCGGCGAGGTTCTTGATAGCCGCTAGCCCCTTCCAGTAACCGCTCGTGCTGTAGTAGTGCCCCGCGAGGCGTCGGGATATAGCTTTTTCGTTTCACGACCCATTGTAGTTGCTGTCGTGCCGACATTCCAAGAGGTGAAAGCCTCTAATATTGCTAGTGTGCGTGGCAACTGGCCTTGTGCACAAAACATGCGGCTCTACTAGGCTACAAGTTTTTGGCTATTTTATAGCTGATCAGGCCTGTAGCTGCCATCCCCAGCAAGATGAAAGCAATCTCGCGGTCTTTCTGCGAACCAGACGGCGCGTAGAAGTCCGAAAGACGAGGCTCTGAGTCGAGAGGGTCAAGTATTTTGCCCGTGACTTGTGAGTACTCGCGGATTGCGGCATCGACGTCATGGAATGTGCGAACGGCGTGTCCCTGTCGTCGGAGCTCTTCATTTATCCAGTCAAGCCTTTCGGTTCGCTTTTTTGTCCATGCATCCCTTGCAGCCTGGAGCTGTTCTATAGCCTTGTCATGGCGTTTGCGCTCTTCTTCAACACCCGAACTTCGAAACATTGAAAAGAGGTAATTCGACCCACTGAAGGCAAGAGCATTGACCAGAGCTCCACCCACTAGCAAGGCAATCGAGGCCATGTTTTATACGCTGTTCCCGCTGGCACGGCTACTGCTTTTACCTTCTGACATCTTTGAAGACATTATTGCATACGAAAAGGATCTTTTAATTGCTCGGTCCCCGTAGTTTCGGTCGGGACGACTGGCGTCAGGCGCGCTGCCGCTCGACGATCGATTGGCTCTCTCACAAGCGGCGATCCTGAAAGGGCACGCGAGCGCAACATGTATCCCACGAGCAGAGCCCCTGCAATTCCTAAATTGCATAGCATATAAGGAGCCCCTTGTGGTCCAGCAGTTCGTGCGATTTCGACGGTCGGTTCGGTGCTTGAGGTGGTCGTCTCGGCAGCCTGTGACACTCCTGTGGAAGCAAGACGTTCCTTGGCCTCCTTGAGCTCCATCTTCAGTCGTTCTTGTTTGACCTTTCGCGCGGCAGCGCCCTTTCGTCCCGCTTCCACCTTTTTAGGGTTCTCTTCATCAGGCGCTGTCCCTTCCTGACTGAGGGTCTGCCGAGTCACTCTCAACGGTGGCTGATTCGCTTGTGGTTCCAGTACCTCCGTCATCATCGAACGTAGACGCATATGTCCGGGGGCATGTGTCCAAATTGGCAGTGTTTAACAGTGGTAAGTAATGTGGTCAGGGGTGCTAAGAGCATCCCGAAGCGGTGGTACAGCTGACAAGTAGCATTGCTTAGCGCATGCTCAACGAAGGGGTCATCTTCTAGGTCAGCAACGAGCTTTGACTGATTTTCAGATGGAATGGGGAGCAAAGTGCTGGCTGCCATGGCATAGAGCTGAAGTGCAGCTGTCCCCAAGGTCTTAGTCATCTTAGCTCCCAAGCGCGCTTCATATCGAGCATACAGTTTGTCAACTTCCATATCGTCCAGGCTTTCGACCTGGTCCGGTGTAGTGACCCTCCCCATGTACTCCTTGGCCTGTCCTCCGGCGGCCAATGCTGATAGTCTTTCGCGCTTACTAGCAATAGTCATCCCGGCGGCTCCTACGGAGCTAGAGCGAGACCTTGCGGTTCCGGCTGCCGCGCCGTCGTGGCAACTAGATGTAGCCGCCTTGGCGACACGACCGTCGGCCTCTTCTTCCAACAGCTTGTCAATAATCTCATCGCAATCCATGTTTGCTACGTGCGTGGCCCGTATCACTTGCGCGTGCCGCTGGCAAAAGTTAACACTATGACTTACATATCTCTTCAGTTTAATATATTCGTAAATGATATACACAAAGGCCCCGAGAGTAAGAATCTGGCAAAGCAGTAGCACTAAACAACAGTTAACGGTTAGCTAACAACCATATACGCAGCCGGCTGGTCAGTTTTTAGCAGGAGCTTTGCACATTTTGTCTCTGCCAGCAGCGCCCTAGTTGTGAATCGCTCATCTCTTGTTGGAATAACATCGTTCTCGTGGAGGCACTCTTCAAAAGAATCGCGGTCCTTACAGTGAAACAGAGCGCACCATCGCGTCTGTTCTCGTAGATCCTTCAAGACCGAGTTGTACTTCTGGGTCAGCACCCAAACGCTCTGCTCTGTGTGGCGGCCACTGAAGGCTAGCTCAGACAGCCTGTCTTTCTTTTTGGTTAGAGCCTTGCTTGCGGCACAGTCGTCAATGATGTACACAGTGTGTTCTCCGGCAAATAGGCAATAGAATGCTCGCAGATAGTCGTGGAGGCGCTCGCCGGGGTCGACTATGTAGATCTCTGGGTCAGCCCAGACCCAATGTCGGGCTAGATAGGTGTTGTTGTAGCGAATCGTGGGACAAAGGATGACGATGTGCTCAAAGACACCACGGAAGTGGCCTTCGAGTAGGTCAAGGGCGAAAACTGTCTTACCACACCCTGTCTGGCCACATATAATAGGGGAGTGGGGGTCTTTGGGAAGCAGCGGGGCTGTGCCATTAATCGGGCACTTCTTTGAGTCGGCCATCTTCGATATTCATTTGTGCATCCATGACGATGTACAGATAAACGTTCAATGCGCCGGGGCCGTCTGCTTCCTTTGTGATCTGGATGATGATGCCCTCGCTGGCATTCACCACTCTTCGGCCGCTCCCATGTAGTCCATCATCGTCCGTGGCTCGCAGATCCAGCCATAGTGCATATTTTGTGGTCAGGAACTCCCCCAGGGAGACGTCTGCCAGATCCAGGTCTTTTGCAGCCATTGCAACCTCGGATTGACGTTTACTACCGGCTGCGAACTCTTTCTTGGTCTCATCCCACAGCTGGTGCGTTCTCAGTCCTTGACTGTACAGCTGATTCGGCACCCCCTCGATGCACACCTCTACCTCCGTGATGAGCGGATTATAGAAGTCCTCAGTGTCGCGATTCCAGGGGACAGGTTGTTCGAACAGCATGAGAATGCTCTTAATGCTGCGAGCGGGTACGTTCAGGTTGATGTTCCAGAGAGTATCAGACTTGTTACGTGTCAGTTTGCGGTGGCGGAGCACCCTATCGTAGAGGATGGCTAGGCGTCCTGCATACTGGGTTCGGATCAATCTAGCGAGATCATTCTGCGTGACCATTTCGAACTCTAGGCAGATGTTTTCAATATTGTAACTGGCAGCTTGATCATCCTCTGCGACGATCACGCGACTATAATCGTTGAATGTCAGTTCGTACTCCAGACGATCACCAAGCGCACTTTGGTAGAAAGGCATGTGGCTGTCCAGCAACTCGAAGTCAAGCGGGACAAAGAAGCGGTTGCCGTATGCCCGTGCTATGGCTTTATCTGTTTTCTTGTTTTCAGCATTCGCGGCACCAACCCGAACCTTTGTCGTGTTCTGGGTTCTGCCAGTATCTATTCCCTGGTAGGCTGCATTATTGCGCTCTTTGGCTGTTTTCCGCAGGTCGCGATAGCAGTAGTATACGTCGGAGTCGTCAATGCTCATAACCTCATTGCCGCTGATTTTGACTGTTGTCTTCTTTATGATTGCGCGACCCAGATTCTGAACCACGGTTCGATTCACGTCGGATGATTTCAGTTCGATGTTGAAGGCGAGGCGGGCGGTCCCCGGAACGATAACATCGTTCGCTCCGAGATTGGGAAAGCGCACCAGTAGCTGTTGGTTCTGATCGATAGTGCTGGGGTTGTTTGTGATCACAACTGCCTGGCGAACCCCCTTGATCCCAAGTGGCTCACGAAGTCTGCGGTAGGGATTAAGTTTACGACCGTATTGTGAAGAAGCCATCTTATTGAAGTGATAAGCTGTGATAGTTCAATATGGCAGACTATGATGTTGATACCGGCCGTCTCGAAGAGACAGAAACGAGGAGGGACGAGGAAACGGACGATGTCGATTTGTCAACAGGCAGCGTGGGTCCTTCGGACGCGCAAGCGCAGGAAGGTGAGCGCCCTCTCTCTCTTCAGCAAGAGTTAGTCCAGACAACTGTCGATGACTACTACAACTACCAGGCAGAGAGGGGGCTTACTCCTAACCTAGGTAGGGATTACTCGAAGTTTGAAGTCACGATTGACGGGAAGCTGCGCCTTGTGCCTTACCCCAACTTGGACTTAATTAACCTTCGTACAGGCCGACCTCTCTCCCTGTCCACGGTAGCTGGGGGGCGTGGCGGTAGCAACGCGATTCGGGATGAACTAGGGTTTACAGACTGGCGCAGACAGTCATCGGCAAAGCTGCCCCTTCAGGCTGTGGTAGCTCTACAGACAGCGAGCGAAGAGCTTGGTGGGGCTGCAGCGGCGGTCGAAAGCGTTGAACTCGAGGACCTCGACGGAAGAGCCAAGGTAGCCACAGACGCTGTTCAGAAAATGGAAACGGCCTTCACGGACGCGCAAATCGATGAAGTCCTCGGCACCATGCGCGACCCCCCTTTAAATCTCCGAGAGCTGCGTGGGCTTGACATGGCCCTCCAGACCATTCGGGGTGAGCTCACCAACAACCTGGCCAAGCTGTCAGCATTGGATGACCGCATTGCTCTCGAGGAAGGAAAACTCAATGAGACTGACGTAGATGAGTTCTCTCGAAGGCGCGTCGCGGAGCGTGTTCGAGAACTAAAGGATGAGCCCGCCTTGAGGCAGCAACTGCCAGTCGGGAGGCTCTTCGCTCACAGATTAACCGAATCCGTGAGACGATAAACCGCGTCCTCAACGAAGATACTACCCTGGCTGAGCGACTCCGCACATTGTTCAGAGAGCAGGGGATAACCATTGTTGGCATCATCACTGCGCTGGGCTTCATCGTGTCCACGCTAGTGCTTGCTTTGACGGGCGGGGGCACCCCGGTCCCAACACCGACTCCTTCCAAGCCAGTCGTTCCGACGAGCGAGACTGTAAAAGAGTGGGTCAAGAAACACCTACACGCCTTCGGCCGAATCCTCGAAAAGCTTGCCGGAAAAGCCGCGGCGTCGCTGCCCGGCATAATTGGGAGCATTGTTTCCTGGCTTCTTAGCCTTATGTCGAAAACTGCTGGATGGCTTGCAGAGAATATGTGGTCCTTGGTTGTTGCGGCTGCGGGGCTGCTTTATGTGGTGACTCGTGACTGGCTGACGAAATAGCCAAATGGTCACCAGCCCAGCTACGATGATACCGACGATGATTGCGGTCTTTTCGTCGTCGTGTTGACTAGCTGGGACCGTGGAGGCAGCGACATCTCGCGAGGAGTGAACCGGCGCGGTGGGAACGGCATGATCCAGCGTCGCGGTCTTGCCACTCGCCGTGGGAACCACTCCTTTTTCTCCCATATCTCCTTCTGTGTTTGGAGGAGTGACTGTTACGTTAACGTCCGCGTTCTCGCCGAGTTTTTGATTTTCTATTGCAACTACGATCTCATTGTTGTAACCGGCGATAGGACCTATGCGGAGCAGCATGTCACTGGGGGCCATGTACAGACCGATTCCGTACACATAGTTCACTTTGGAGCCTGCATACTGCAGGACGTCTTGGTAGTGTTTGATCGCTGATGAGAGGTCAACTGGAGAGGAGACCACATCCTCGATGTTGGCGAGAAACTGCTTCTGCGCGTCAAATGCTGTGCCCTCTCCTATTCGTGTGCGCGTCTGAGCCTGGGCGCCGAGGATGGCCCATACATACGTTCGAATGGAATCATTAACACGCTCGACGCCTGCATGTGTGAAGCCCCGCGATCTGTCCAGCATGAACGTTGTCCACGCCTTGTCAGCTTCCGATCCCTGAGCAATGTAGTCAATGTGAAAGTGGTTTTTTCGGAAAGTAAACGAATGCCAGGTTGGGTCGTACGGCTTTGGAAGCCCCATGTAGCCTGCGTGTGTGGCATAGAAGTAAATCGTTCCTATGCCATTGTTTTCGCTCTGCTGCTGTCTCCAGTCGGTGTGCGGCGACACCCCAAACTCTGCACGGATGCGCTCATATGCTCTGCGGTCAAATGGATTGTTAAATGCCGCCCAGGCATCGTCTTGTGGGAGCGGTGCCTGAATCTCTTTTAGGATCCGCCTGATCTGAAAGTAGACATGGAAGGTGTAGAGGGCCTGGGTGTGGCTAGCGGTTCGCGCGGTCCCTGTTCCAGCGGAAACGACAGCCGCTAGGTGGTCGCTCACAGACACGCCGCAGCCGGTCGTGGCGCACCACACGGCGAAATTCAGCTGATTCTGCCAAAACTGCAAGGGATTAGAGCTCCACGCCTGAACAAGCTGGTCGCTTTTCACTTTAGGCAGACAGTATTTCACAAATACATTAGGAAACTGGGCCGCAAAGTCACCACTTGCTGTGTTCTCTAAGTTCACTAAGATATCTTGATGAGTGAATGTTGTCCCAGTAACACTTCGTGCAGTAGCACTTCGTGCGGTTCCAGCGGTGTACACCCCGCCCACTTGGTAGGTGGCGTTTACATTGAAGCTAAAGGCGTGTCTATCCATGCGCAATCCTTGCTGGTTTAGCACTTCGTGTGGCCGGCTATGTATGTAACACTGAGCAACATTCAAAATGGCGCAACAATCGACCTCACGCATGCGCTCAAGAACCAAAACGGACAATACAAAGTAGCACTGCTCGAGCTCACTTTCTACCCACTATGGAAGAATGTCCCAGCCGGAACTAGCTTCTCTGTCCGCGGAAAGCTTGTGGTTGTCCCTAGCGGTTATTACAATGTCTGTTCCCTTAATAAAGAGGTCTTCAAGCCACACGGGGCGGGCCTGGAGCTAAACCATGCCACTGGTCGACTGAAGTTGACGACTTTTTTTGTCCTGGTAATCTGTGTCAAAAAGTCTGCTCTCTGAACAGATTCCACAGAAAAAAGTCCGCCCCCTAGAGGTCCTCTAGGCGCCCCCACGCTATCTGCTCTCCCCTCAACCTATACAGATTTGGTCCACTCGCCCCCCCCCCCCTGCTGCTGCTTTCATGAAAAGGGATCTGCAGATTTTTCCTCATATTAGTACAAAACAACACTGCATCATATTAAATGGGGTCCGGGGGAGGGGGGGAGGTGTCCTGGGTAGGGAAATGTTCATGCAGGTTTGGATTGGGGCCGAATTCCTGCCAAATTACCGCGCTACTATATAATGAATAACCTGGATATATTTTCCTGTCCTGTTGAACGAGAATAAAAATTATCTGCTGCAGTCTCCCGGATAGTTGCCCTGCAATACAAATATCAGGTTACCTTAAAGTGGAGACTTAATAGTCCCTTTAGTCTGGAAATTGCAGTTTTTTGAAGATTAAAATGATAATTTTCAAGTATAAATTGACACACCAGTTTTACAATACCCAGCTAACAACAACGTTTTCATATCATTATTAACATGTGGTTTGAATGTTTCAGCGCAACTCGTTGGATTACATGTTCTTAAGTCTTTTAAACTATATCTTGTAAATGAAGTTATGGTGTATGTTTACTAAATGTTATAAACCATCATAAAGTGCAAGTCAAACTGTTGTAGAATGGTTCTGGTACCGTATCACATCTTTAAAACAATACATTTCGCTTCAATGGTTTAGAAATGTTTCGGCTCTATTTGGGAAATAATTTCTGTGGCGAGGGGTTTGTTTTTAATTTTAACATGTTAGAAATGAGAAATTTTCGTCAAAACCTTGTAGTCAAAACCTGCGGCTGTGGCAGGAATACAGTAAAAGATGTATTAGCATCCTCCA
Organism: Hanleya hanleyi; assembly: GCA_036873755.1. Classification (NCBI taxonomy): domain Eukaryota; kingdom Metazoa; phylum Mollusca; class Polyplacophora; order Lepidopleurida; family Hanleyidae; genus Hanleya; species Hanleya hanleyi. The sequence continues at coordinate 14,223 of JAVTVY010000277.1, read as the reverse complement.
TAATGCATGTCTTCATGTATTTAGAAAACTGAAGATATATTTAGAGGTCTGAATTTTAGAACTAGCATAGCCCATAGGATTTACTCGAATGATGCAAGATCCACACCGGTACCTATATTCGTCGAAGAGATATAACCAAAACTAACGAAAATTGAATTCTTTATATCACTACAACAGCATAATGTGCCAACATTAGACATGATATAATGCAACTTCGATTCATATACCCCGGTACCAATTATATTTCTTGTGTACCAGTACAGGTATAGCCAAATTAACCAAAGTGGACCTATGATAATAATTCAATACCGGTACCCCAGCACAATGTAGGCCTAAGTTCCATTCCTTTATTCGTTTCAGAGATATAGCCAAAATAACGATGGCAACAAGCGTCCAAATCAGAATTGTCATACCCATATGTGAGTCATCTGATGCAAATTCCGACATACCTGTATATTTGTTCTAGAGATGGTCAAAATAACGTAAACTGAATCCTTCATGATATAATCAACTACAATAGTATAATGTAATAACATTAGAAGTGATATGAAGTTACAGACACAGTTTACTTATATTATTTATTGCATGACCATCTACTGGCGTTTTCGTAACGCATGACCATATTGCTGTACAGATCAACTTTCCATGGGGAGGTTTGAGAGGCGTCGATTCGTGGATTTTATATGCCAAGTTTTCAACTCGATCGGTTTTAGCGTTTCGGACAAGATGATTTTTGAACGATTTGTGAAGATGGCCGCATATTCCATAGGATAGGCCTATATTGGAGTGGAATATCGAAGCGATCGGTCAACTTCGAAATCAACATCCGAACAGGGTTGTTTCTAATTATGTCGGACAAAACACCCCTGCCATCATACACATAATATTTAACCCTGTACCAAAACATCATTACACAAAACCTAAATTTTACAAGCCTGCAAGTCATTAGCAATCTTCTAAGTATACTAAGATATTTATGCTTTTAGATAGGTTGGTTAGTTGTGCTTAATTCAGGTTTTTGCGATACAGAACACTAATCCGGCACGTTCATTCTCCGTCAAAGGTAAAGACACACTGCGCGGAGAATGCCAGGGCGTTTTGTCGCCCCGTATAAGTGGTTGAAGGCAGGGAGGTTTGACATTGCAGGGGAGACAACCTTCTTGCAGGTTGCTTTGGAATTTCAGTCGAAAGCGCCATCGGAGAAGAATTTGATAGAAAAAAGATGGGCGTGGAGGCTTTTGACTAATCGGCTTCTTAGCAGGTGAGCACCGTTCCGTTACTGACTGCATATGTATGTTAAATATGATGTATCTCGGTACTTTCGGAGATATCAGCGCGGCAGACGAACAAACAGGTAGATAGACAGGTAGACAGAAAAAATACCATTACAAACTAGTATTTCCCGGGAAACTGCGGAAAAATGGGCTTCACTCTCCAAAATACAGCACTAAGGACGGTATTTCAAATATTTGGGTAGCCGAAAAATTTCAATGATTTGCTCATAGTGCTAAAATTTATGCCCTTCAGTTCCCCATCTAAATTAATTTGCCAAATTAAATGGAAATTTTATACGTTTTCCAAATGTAATTTCATTGTATTCAGTCTTGGACTCAGCAACTTGATCTGCAGGGAGAGTGAAGGCGTTATCCAACTGCCTGAGAGACATAATGACCCTGCAATTGGAGGGGTCGTGGGTTGGATTCTCGCTCACACTTAAATTATTCTTTCTCTTAAAAAGTATTTCCATATGGCTTTAAACTCCAAACAAAAAATTGCGGTACTGATAGAAAGGATTGACCTTCCTTGGAACGATTCATGGGTGTATTTGTCATGAGCCAGCTCACACGGTAAGAGCAACTTGGAGGGGCTGTGTGTTCGATTTCCAATGATGGCTAAATTATTCTTCCTGTTAAAAAGTATTTCCCTAAAGGGGCTACACTTCATACAAAATATTCATTGTTGTAAATTAAACGTGACAAATCGAATGTACCCTTTCTAGGATCGGAAAATATTAATGCTGCTTTTGCAGGCAAGTTCGAACCCTCACTCATCTATTATGTAAAAAAATCTTCGTCCATAACGGGCCATACTTTCCTCGTCTGACTAAACAAGTGGAGGCCGCCATCGCCAAAGCATGGTCCTGAGGAATGTGCAACGTTACAGTCAGGCGCTCCAGCCGTACATGACGTCTATGGCCCATGCAAGACATCCTAAACCGCATCGCCACCACCAGCCCCGCCCACCTCATCAACACCACTGCTGTAATCGACGCCACAGTCACCTTCGCCTGCGCCAGCCCCGCAGAGGGTAAAAAGAGGAAATGTTGCAGAACGTGCCCGCTTCGTTCGAGAAAGAAGGCCACCCAGGTGATACAGTAAGTGAAAGAAGCCTTCTTGTCGAGGCAGGAATTTACCGACAAGTGTAAATCGCTCAATCTGATGGGGCGCATGCACGCGGACTTATTCATGCATGACCTTTATCTCTTGAACTGAGTGTCCTTCGAGGCCCGACTGGTGCGTCCGACACCAACATTTGTTTTGATGAGAACGGATAAAGATGCGGGCGTTAATATCACCATCCAGGACGTCATGTATGCCCATAAAGTGAAACCGAATCCGGTCGTGGACATAAAAGCCTTGAACAAAACCCAGCTCAACACCCACTTGGCACTGGCAAATCCAAGAGTTCCCTTGTCTAATGGAAATGTTATCACCAACCATTTATAAATGAATTCCTAGGCGAACGGCCTGGGCGAGTGACCCTCGTCTTCAATGAGGCATACACGAAAATCCATTCAATTTTAAACATTACAACTTCAACGTTGTGGCCCTACATGTGGGCGACCAACAGTTCCCTACGCGCCACCAACCACAACACATGTCATTATGTAGACGTCAGTTATTATAGGCCCCACGACGCTTCGTAGTATCCCAGACAAAAACGGTTCAAGTGGCTAACTCTCTGACTCGATAGCGGATATGATCTTTCCTCTTGAGGAAACGAACATGACCTGGATAAAACTGACGGTCATACATTTCAATAACTCAGAACTGAAAAACGGGTCGTTCTTTTGAAAAATGAAATAAAAGCGCCAGTAACCGGCGAAGGATGAGCCGGATTTTATCAATGCTGGGGTTAATCATGAATAGAAGTCAATTATAAATATAATAAAGTCCGTGGTCGCGCTTTCTCAACGTAAATGGAGGGCTCTTCAACCCAGCCACGGCAACGCCAGAAACTTAGCAGTCGTCGTTGTGACGGAAGACGAAACAGGTTACACACTCCAGCATTCGGCAATGTACTATCGGACATGTCGAAAAGTGTCTGATCATGGAGAGCGAATGTCATGGTTATTGTCCATGCCAGTATGAGCCAATGGTGGGGTCAGTATATACCAGCCACTCCTATATGGTGGAGCGTCGTGGGTCCTATATAATAACTGATGTATTCAAACTCAATATGTATTGACGCAGAAATTCTTCATGGGCGAGCACTGGCTTATGAAGGTAGGATCTTACTCTTGTATTTACACCGATCTCAGTCAAGTATTATCAACTAGGGCTTGTCAAAAGTTCATTTGGTACTGCTCTTCATCAAAGTCATTTGCTACGCCGAGTTCATTCCACTGGAAAGGAAACAAACGTCTTCTCTGGCTACGTAATCTTCGTCTGGAGACCTCCATGGTGCACATCCTAAATGCCGAAATGCGTCGTTCTGATGCTGTCTTCCAGTACATGAAGGCAATTTTCACGTAGCACCGCATCTGATGCTGGACGACACGAACTCCTTAATAGTCCCAATGGCAATCGTACGAAGGACGTTGGGGTACAGGGTATTGTCGATGTTGGGGTCGCAGTCGGGGCAACTCACATCTTACAATGGAATGGGCTGTTGTGATCCCCATCATAGTAAAAATAGATTCTCCAGCAGAGGCCGATCATGGCATTTCCGGTTCACTGTACTTTGCGGATGCACGGGGCTCCTCAGTCGAAGGCGTGGTGGTTTATATATAGGCGGAATCTGTGTCCATTTGTACTGCCAATCGGCTGGGTCGAAAAAAATGCGCAAAAACTGGTGAACTATGCACCCGGCCCGAAGATTTGTCGTAATTGCTTTCATCTGGCGGAAAAAGGCGCGAGGTGATACATCGGCGAGCTTGCTTGAGATCGCAAATGTGGACGTTTATGTGCTGATCATAGTAAAATTGTCACAATCAGGGGAGCTAACCCAGTCATAATTAACCTAGACTTGTTTTCATCTTCAAAATATATATAATGGGAAACAAATGCAATGGAGATGCTTCCCTGACTTAGATAAATTTAATCAAACGTGTCCCCCATTTTGGGTCTGTTTTGCCATACGCTGAATTGTCCAGTAGTTTTATCGTAGGACATCCTGATCCAGCCCCGTCGCATGTTCGTCGGCATTATGATCGGGCAAAAGATTATCCTCATCCGAATGATCCAACAGATGGAGATTACGCCCGCGGTCTGTTCCCTAGACTTTGCGGATGCGGTGACCACAGCCTGCCGACAGGGAAATGTGGACGCGGACAAAGCTTTCAGTGGGATGGTGTCCCCTTTGTCTTTGTGACACACTTCCGTATGTTTGAACATGGAATTTGGTCGCTCGGGACGTGCACTTCAAGAAACTAAATAGTGGTTCTGTACCGTCGATATTTAGGATCTGGGTGATAGTCAGGCTCGAGCAGTGATATAATGGCTTGGCCATATGTCCGTATGAAGCCGCACAAACGCATGAATCTGCTGCATCCGGTGAAACTCCACGCCCCGTGGCATTCCAAGCCCTCAATGTACTCTCAGTCTATCTGTATCTCCTGGCGTATGGCTTCGGAACTGAATGCGCACCCTTCGTTGTTCCAGGGTAGCCGTGGTCGTCGATCGACAATATAACTTAGGCTAATATTTCAATCATTTCAATCTCACTCTCTCTTGCACTTAAAGGTCAACCCAAACGCTCTGAGGTCAAAAATATAAAAAAATAGTCCTTTCGATTCTGAAAATAATGATATTTTTTTCATAATTTTGTGCAGTCTGGTTGGCGAGATATTGCCGTTTGAAAGGTGAAAATCGCTCTCCTGTCAATTCCAGCTGTGACGTCACGGAGGGAAGCCGTCTTGTATTCTCTATGTTAAAGCCGTATACCACAGTCGTATGTAGCTGCTGATTTCTGGAGATTTTCGGAGTATCGGGGCATCATTTTTTAAATATGCCGCGACGTTGTGTAGTGGAAGGTTGCAGTTTTACTACAGATGACGGTGTTAGTATTCATTTGTGGCCCAAAGACGAGAAAATCGCTGCAAATTGGACGAAATTTGTACGCAACACGAGAGTGTGGAAAGAGGGCCCGAGCCAGTACTCGTATAATTTGCTCGGCACATTTTGACAGAAAGACATCATTCGAGGACATCTACAGCGTAGCAGTTGAATTCGGGTACAAACCAAAACTAAAGAGAACAGCTATTCCAACTATCAAACGTAAGAACAATCAGAATGTGACGGCAAAGAAATCGGACAAGGAGAATCTATCACGGACATCGGCTGAACGAACCTAGCCTGCAAGCGAGGCCTCGGGCAGGGGGACGGCTGTACATGCCCTGCTCGCTCTCGCGTGGCATTTGTTGCTTGAGCATCTACAGGTTAGACTGGATTAGTCTCTATTTCATATATACACGTTTAACCATTTGTTCCAATGTGTCTTAATGTCTGTATTTGTATGTTCAATTTTATTCATTCTATGTATGCGTTTTTAGCCAAATGTTGGCACAAACTTCACGCAAATAAATTATCTAAATTATATACTATTTAATAATAATAATAAAATGATCTTTCATAAATATATATACGTTTGATAAGTAAATAAATAAAAAACACCAATTGGAGTGAATGGCTGTAGATAGAGAAGTGATAATTATACTTTCATAATCCCTTGACATTTGAGATTGTGGGAATATCATTCGATTTCAATTTAATTGAGGTAATTTGTCGAAAATTGAGCAAATGTGAATGCCGATCCACTCACCACGGCTTACTTTTCGCCATGAATGTCCAAAGTTTTTTATCAAACTATATAATTCTGAAATTGGTATTTCATGGGGATTATGGGAAAACAAACAAAATTCAAGTCGGACGTATATCAGTAGAGTTATCAACAGTTTACTGTCCATACTGCCGAATTCCGGAGTTTATCCCTTCGAAAAGGCTGCCTCGGTCAGTAACAACAATAACAACACAGATGTGCTCGTTCGTTACATCACAGAATCGTTCTACATTCAATACAGTTTGAAATATATGGACATTTGGTCTTATAGATGACGATAATAAGGTTTCCAGTCAAGTTGCATAACAAAATGTATTCAACAAACGACCTCTCCGAATCCTGTCGTCGTCGAGTTCCACGTTGTCAGAGTGGTTGTCACTGTCAGACTGTCAGGTCTGCAAACAACTGTTAATTTGCCCGTCATCATCCTCCTCTATGTCTATTTCATCTTCTTGGCGAAAAATATTTCCATCTAAGCAGCTGATATCGCTCGAATCGACATCTGAACCGGAGCTCTGACTGCACTCGCTTTCCATGTTATCCGCTGTTTTTTCTCAGGCAACTTCCCTGCGTGACGTCATCAACCCAGCTGTGAAAGTGTGGAAAAGCCCACTTTGCTCCCATATTACGTGTGTTTCTGATCAGATTAGAATTTTTTCAATATTTTTTTCATACAAAGTGAAGTATGAACTATGATTTTTAAGGATTTTTAGACCAAAAAAAATTCCGTTTGGGTTGACCTTTAACGATCTAACACTTTTTCACTAGGCTATGTTTAGAATATGACCGCATCATGGATTTCATGGAGTCCGGACTCGAGTTTCTTGCTTGCACAGGCTCCTCGCGTACTCAACTAATGACCTACATTCGCACATCCACCCCGAAGGCTCGTATGATGACCTACTTTCGCAAATTACAAGCGTCTGATCCGTCATTCATTAACTCCCTCTGTACCGGCATTTTTACCACTTTCGAGGTGGAATCAACTCCGTCATGAGCATGAATGAAGCTGCGATATAATATCATCGCCTACGCAGTTTCAAAGACGAGATTCCAAGCTTTCGAACAAGAGATAGTATGATGAAAATATTTGTCTGGAAGTTCTCCATTTTTGTTTGACAATGACAATCATTAAACTATTTTTCTATCGGTACAATTTTACCGATACGGTACAGAGAGGGTTAATCAACCGTCGTTCATTGAAGAATATCCACGTCCATAATCCAAAGACTTTGTTTTATTTCCGTATAAGAGCATTAGCACCAATGCCACCCCGTAGGATAGCCTGATGACATACCTTTGCATTGCCTATACGTGTGATCGTCTGACCTAAGTTCCGACTCCTCTGCAGTCCGGCCCGGTGACCTACTTTTGTCTACCCTGCTGGCTCGCCTGGTGGCCTACTTTTGACTCCAATGATGGGTCATAGGTAACGTACTTGCAGTGTCCTGTATGCTGTAACAAGAACGTTTTCCCCCAAAAATAGATGGATATTTAAACCTACCAGGCCTGGTTTTGGGGGAACCTGCCCACGCCTGGCGGGTGGAGTGGGGCGATGCGTTTTCCCGGCAAAGCAGCGTTAGTAGTAGGTAGCAAGTCTTTGGAGGGAATACCCCTCAACTGCGCATGCGCAGAACCTAAAATTGGGGCGGTTTTGAGGGGTATTGGGGCGTTGTGCGCAGGTGAATGGGGCGTGGCCTATGAGTGCACTTGCACTGGGTTTTTCCAAAATTCACCTCATTTGCATATTTTCAAAATGGCGGCTTGTTTGTGACCGCCATTTTGAAAATATGCAAATGAGGTCATGTGCACTCATTGACACCGGTGTCAATGAGTGCATATCATTTGCATATTTTCAAAATGGCGGCTTGTTTTTGTATGTTAGGGGTGGTCGGTTTCAAAATGGTGGACAATTGCACTTGTCTCACCTCCTCATTTGCATATTTTCAAAATGGCGGCTTGTAGTTGTATGTTAGGGGTGGTCGGTTTCAAAATGGTGGACAATTGCACTTGTCTCACCTCCTCATTTGCATATTTTCAAAATGGCGGCTTGTAGTTGTGTGTTAGGGGTGGTCGGTTTCAAAATGGTGGCCAATTGCACTTGTTTCACCTCCTCATTTGCATATTTTCAAAATGGCGGCTTGTTTTTGTATGTTAGGGGTGGTGTGTTTCAAAATGGTGGACAATTGCACTTGTTTCACCCCTCATTTGCATATTTTCAAAATGGCGGCTTGTTTTTTGTATATTAGGGGTGGTGTGTTTCAAAATGGCGGCCTGTTGTCCCCTGAAAATATGCAAATGAGGTGTTTGGGTTTTTTTCAAAATGGCGGCTTGTTTGTGTGTGTTATGGGTGGTGTGTTTCAAAATGGCGGCCTGTTTGTTGTCCACCTTTTGAAAATATGCAAATGAGGTCAATTGGATATAAAAGGAGTCCATTTTTAGGGAAAGGAGAGTATGCAATGCACTACTTACCTGACCAGCCTGCCTGTCTCCCTGCCTGCATCCCTGCCGTGCTTGCCTATCCGCTTGTATGAGACGAAAAGCATGAGACGTGGAGAAGATTTTCCCTTGGACCCAGCAGTACCTCCGGTTGAAGTCTTGCCTGAAGATGCGCGTGTCAGGGCCATTTATCAACGTCACTGGGCTACCATACGCCATTGTTTCCACCGTGACCGACGTCTATTGGACTTGTACAATTTTCTCACGTATCTTCCTACTTACGCCGAGAACATTTTTACAGATCAGGTCACTGCCTTCAAATTGAATGTGACATTTGGGTATATCTTACGGCACAAAAAGACGGACCAGCTGCGGTATTTCTATCCCAGTAATAATTCGTATGTGTTTGACCAGCCATTCACCATCACGGATGCGATTTCTCTCGAGCCACTCATCGACCAACGCACCAGACACTGGAAATAACACCAAATTTCCCATCAGATTCACACCAAAAACGCGATCATTTATATCGTACATGTATGAGGCATATCCTTGCAGCAAATTTGTACGAATACTAAGACAACATACCTCCGTTTTTCTGGCGAAACTTGCACAAAAGTTACGAACACGTTATGCGTCGAACCACGCGTTCTGCAGCGGACAACTGTGTACGTCTCGTTGTTCATGGCAACGCAACAGCTGTTCGCTTAAGGGGTCGACTCCACTTACCGGCCTACGGCCAAATGCCCTGCATAGACAAATCTATATTATAATTACTCCTAACAATGAATATGACTAAAAATGAATGACATTTAATAGTACAATTCCTACCCGTCACATATGTAAATATTTAATGCCATTTCGGCTGTCTGTGACTTTGCAATATTGTCGATGAAGCTGATCACCCAGTTGGTATAATGAGTGGATTTCAATATCGGAACAGTGGACCTCGACATATAGAGGACGTGGTTCGGAAAGGAATCCTATCAATCTACTATTTAATTATTTATAGTTTGTTGTCGATGTTGATGATCTAATTGGTTCAATATCCTGTAGATTCCAATGTTATTCATACGTTATGACTTTTGTCTAATCCTTCATTCAATATTAAGCCGTCGTCTTTTAAAGAATTTTCTCGTCCATAATCCAAAGACAGCATTAGCACCAAACAATTTTAAGCTGTGGTGCCCATTTGGTCAAACATGGTGTTGGAAGAAAACGCTGTAAATGGTTAGCCAGAGGAAAGATAACATGATCTTCTAGTGCAAAACTGGCAAGGTTACCCTTGGATCAGACTAAAGATTTGACGCCAGCATTTCATCACCTTTGTACCAGATAACTTTAGAAATTTATATGTTGTAAATATGTACAGTAAATAAAAGCGCATGTGGTTCTTTAATAACGCACGTAATCTTACGTCAACCGGAAAGTGATCGTAAACCCTCAAGTAAAGTTTCCATCAGGGGCAGTACATGAAGGTGTTTGGGGTAGAGATGGACCGCTATGGGTCCGAATGGGTCGTGGAGGGTGTCAAAGTGAAGCTTGTGTGGGGTAGACTCAGAATGGCGTGTTTTTGAATGCAAGTCGCGTCAATCTGCGCAGGCGCAGTTGGTTGTAGTAAGTAAAGTGGTCATTTTCGGGCAGTACATGAAGGTATTTGGGATCGAGATGGGCTATTCACGGTTCGAATGCGTCCTAGAAGGTGTCATCTTGTAGTTCTCGGGGTGTACATTCCGATTTGAGGGATGTCCGCGTCATCTGTGACGTCATTGATGACGTCATCGGTACGAGTAGTAGCGAAAGTGGACATTTTGTGGGTGCGTGAGGGTGAGTTTGGTGTAGAGATGCACCATCCTTAGTCCGAATGCGTCGTGTGAGGTGTCATTTTGTAGCTCTCGGGGTGTACATTCCGAATTGAGGCATGTCCGAAGCATCTGTGACGTCATCGATGACGTCATCAGTAGGAGTATTAGCGAAAGTGAGCCTTTTGGGGCAGTGCAGGAAGGTATTTGGTGTAGAGATGGACCATCCGCGTTGCGAATGCGTCGTGTGGGGTATCATGTTGTAGCTCTCGGAGTATAGACCCTGATTTCAGGGATATTTATAGCATCTGTGACGTCATTGGTGACGTCATTAGTACAAGTTGTAGCGAAAGTGGGCATTTTTTAGCAGTGAAGGATGTTATTTGGATGGACCGCTATGGGTCCGAATGGGTCGTGGAGGGTGTCAAAGTGAAGCTTGTGTGGGGTAGAGTCAGAATGGCGTGTTTTTGAATGCAAGTCGCGTCAATCTGCGCAGGCGCAGTTGGTTGTAGTAAGTAAAAGTGGTCATTTTCGGGCAGTACATGAAGGTATTTGGGATCGAGATGGGCTATTCACGGTTCGAATGCGTCCTGGAATGTGTCATCTTGTAGTTCTCGGGGTGTACATTCCGATTTGAGGGATGTCCGCGTCATCTGTGACGTCATTGATGACGTCATCGGTACGAGTAGTAGCGAAAGTGGACATTTTGTGGGTGCGTGAGGGTGAGTTTGGTGTAGAGATGCACCATCCTTAGTCCGAATGCGTCGTGTGAGGTGTCATTTTGTAGCTCTCGGGGTGTACATTCCGAATTGAGGCATGCCCGAAGCATCTGTGACGTCATCGATGACGCCATCAGTAGGAGTATTAGCGAAAGTGAGCCTTTTGGGGCAGTGCAGGAAGGTATTTGGTGTAGAGATGGACCATCCGCGTTGCGAATGCGTCGTGTGGGGTGTCATGTTGTAGCTCTCGGAGTATAGACCCTGATTTCAGGGATATTTATAGCATCTGTGACGTCATTGGTGACGTCATTAGTACAAGTTGTAGCGAAAGTGGGCATTTTTTAGCAGTGAAGGATGTTATTTGGTGTAGAGATGGGCTAATCACGGTTCGAATGGGTCGTGTGAGGTATCAATGTGAAGCTTGTGTGGGGTAGAGTCAGAATGGCGTGTTTTTAAATGCAAGTCGCGTCAATCTGCGCATGCGCAGTTGGTTGTATTAAGTAAAGTGGCCATTTCGGGGCAGTACATGAAGGTGTTTGGGGTAGAGATGGACCGCTATGGGTCCGAATAGGTCGTGGAAGGTGTCAAAGTGAAGCTTGTGTGGGTTAGAGTCAGAATGGTGTGTTTTTAAGAGCAAGTCGCGTTAATCTGCGCATGCGCAGTTGGTTGTAGTAAGTAAAGTGACCATTTTGGGCCAGTACATGAAGGTATTTGGGGTCGACATGGACCATCCGCGCTGCGAATGCGTCCTGGAAGGTGTCATCTTGTAGCTCTCGGGGTGTAGACCCCGATTTGAGGTCTGTTCACGTCACCTGTGACGTGATCGGTGACGTCATCAGTACGAGTAGTAAGTAAAGTGGGTATTTTGGGGCAGTGAAAGGAAGGTATTTGGTGTAGAGATGGACCATCCTTGGTCCGAATGCGTCCTGGGAGGTGTCATTTTGTAGCTCTCAGGGTGTAGACCCCGATTTGGGGGCTGTTCACAGCATCTGTCACGTCATTGGTTACGTCATCAGTACGAGTAGTAGCGAAAGTGAGCATTTTGGGGCAGTGAAGGAAGGTATTTGGGGTAGAGATGGACCATCCTTGGTCCGAATGCGTCGTGTGGGGTGTCATCTTGTAGTTTTCGACGTGCAGACCTCGATTTGAGGTATGTTCGCGTCATCTGTGACGTCATTGGTGACGTCATCAGTAGGAGTAGTAGCGAAAGTGAGCATTTTGGGGCAGTGAAAGGAGGTATTTGGTGTAGAGATGGACCATCCGTGGTCCAAATGGACCGTGTGAGGTGTCATCTTGTAGCAACGCCCACCAACACCATTCTTAATGCTTCAACGCCCTGGTGAAATAGATCAGAAGCTCTGATATTCCATGGAATTGTCACTAATTCTTCGAAATGCAGTGATGCCCGTCAACGCTCGTCGTTACACCTTAACACTCTAACATAACGCCATGATATAGACCGGAGAGAGAACAACAACAGCAACAACAACAAGGATGACACATGAGAGAACAACAACAACAAGAAGTTTTTTTCATATAGTTTATTCTCCCCAATGTTACATCATACCCACGCTGGGGGAGCCGCGTTGGGTATATTTACAATTCAAGAAGATTCTTATCCAATCAGAGGCCACCATTTGCATGTTTCATATTCGTTCCTGTCCGTTAGATGTATTCTTGTCCAATCAGAAGTCTCCATTTCAGAAAGTGCCATCTGAACCGTTTATTCTAATCATCGTCGGGCAGGCCAGGATACCGTTGAGGCAACATATCCTCAGATACATGTTTGTGCATTCTGAGTATCTATCAGTGCATGGGTGAATACATTCACCCGATGGCAATATTCCGTAGTTTGGTCACGAAGAACGTAACATTGGTCACCCTCTCCACTGTCCACTTGGTGTTGGGGCGTTGTTGTTGGGCCCATTTCAAGGGATCCACGGTGTCCAGTTTCTCCAGCATCGTCTTTAGCGACACTCGGTTAATGATGGTAAACGGTTGGTCAAATACCCGGATGTTACTGCTCGGGTAAAAGTATCGGACTTGGTCTGTCTCCTTATGCCGCAGCACATAACCAAACGCCAGATTCAATTTGAAGGACGTAGCTTGGTCATTGAAGATGGCTTCCATGTAGCTGCGTAGACGGGCGAGGTCGGTCAGTCGGAAATTGTAGATATCTTGAATAGGGCGATGACGGTAGAAACAGTGCCGTATCATGGACCAGTGACGCCGATAAATGTCACTCACTGGCTGGGCGTCCTGTAAGAGATCGCTAGGAACATTTATGGGCTCGTCCAGAAAATGTTCGATGTTGTCAGGCGTATGACTCGAAACCGTAACGGAGGGGTCCGGCTGGATATCCAGGCCCTCCTGGACCGTGGGTATAGGCAGGCTCTGCGTCATCGCATCACCAGTGGCGTTCGTCTCTCCGGGTTCATCTTCACTGGGTCTGACCTTCCGCGGCTCCTCTTTAGTGGAAAGTTGTCGCCCAAACCGTAGAGACGGGGCATGCCTCAAACGTTGGTGCCGTCTAAACCGACTGGGTCCGACTAACTGACCTACTCGTTTGAAGAGTCGACCACAATCATTACATAGTACTGTCGCACCCGCGTGGAGTACCCTCTCATGGCGCAGTAAATTATCCTTCCGATTGAATGACCGTGCGCAGATTATACAAGGATACCGGGCATCGTTGTGGGTGGAGGCCTCGTGGCGTCGTAACTTATCTAGACGAGTAAACATCTTCTGGCAAGTTGTGCAAGTGAACATCGTGGTGGTTGACAGATTGTCTGATGAAACGGCCAGGCCGCCTCCCTTTTATAGCACGCTAGCTGGTGATCTATTTTTAGCACACTCAGTTCAACTATCCCTAAGTCGAGGGCCGAGCCGTGACATCTTCGGTAATCTCCGTGTCTCTTCGGTCACCTCCGTAACGTCAACGACCAACATGTAGACATATAGAGTATGTACGGCATGTTATGGTATTCATCAGTGCATGAGTGACGCATTCAGCCGATGGGGTGGTCGGTCAGCTTGGTAACGAAAAACGTAACATTGGTCACACTCTCCACTGTCCACTTGGTGTTGGGGCGTTGTTGTTGGGTCCATTCCAAGGGATCCACGGTGTCCAGTTTCTCCAGCATCGCCCTAGCGACGCCCGGTTAAATGATGGTAAACGGTTGGTCAAATACCCGGATGTTACT
>JAVTVY010000276.1:0-33882 GCA_036873755.1 Hanleya hanleyi | reverse complement strand
AGGGTGAGTCGGGTCTTTTTGCCTTCGTAGGTCACCTCGTACCACACTTCATTGGCTCGCACGTTGTACCACGAGTAAGGGTACTGAATATCCACCAGCCCACATTCCCACCGGCCAGGTAAATGCAACGGTTGTGGTAATTGAGTCACATACTTGGCCACGGTGTTGTCAGGAAACACATCCAGCGAACTGTTACTGGGTAGGGCGAGGTAAAACATGGCGACTGAGCTGTCCTGCTGCTGCACCGGGTTTTAATAGGTGTTCCAGACCTTGGGTGGTTGTGTCCGGCGTCGTGTTCGTCGCGTTGACTTGCTACGTGTCACGGCTCTGGAGATGTGGGGTGTCCTGATCAAGGGTGGCTTTTTAAAGGTCTGAAAAGAAGGCGCCCGTTGTGGTGGTGGAGTTTTGGGGGGTGACTCCTGTTCCCAGTCGGATTCCCAAGGTTGTGGAATCTGTCGTGGTGCACGACTCGGCGATTGCTGGGTTTGCTGCATAAAGGCCCAGCGGTGGGGGTTCCCCACCAATTCCTGTGGTACATGCATGTCTTTCAAGCCTTGAGCGAAGACCTCCCATCCTCGAGGATCCGTGTGCGATCTGCGTTTACGCATCAGGTCATTTACTAAATCCGTCATGTGGGTGCCGGGGACCACCTGATTCTGTACCAGGAGTTCGCCTTTATCATTCCAAGTCATTTTAGGATTCTGTTTCATCCGTTGTAATACCAGGCCAGCTTGTTTCTTGAACGAGGCAGGTACACTCTTCAGCATTTCGTCTTCCACCCACTGTGGGGCTGTGGGGGCTACCCCTGGTAATGGCGGCTGTTGGAGCGGTGCTGAGGTCGGCGGTGTGTCACGTGGTGGTGGTGGTGGTGGGGTAGAGTGGGTTTTGTATTGGTCCATGATCGTCATGTACCGTTGAAGCGTCTCATTGAACCGTTGTACTTTCTCACTGTCGCTTAACCCCGGTCTATGTAAGATATGTTGCATCTCTCCATCGAGGGTGTTTATGGTCTTCACCGTAGGTGGCACAGGGTAGGGCGATTGGAGGTTTTGAAGCAACCGAGGTTCGACGAGGACCATTTTTTTCGTGTGGTTCATTGTCGGCCGAAGAGTCCACCCAATACTGGACCCAACACGGAAACGGCCAACGGTGCTAAGATGGCCCCGAGAAAGCCGCCTTTCTGTAACACCTTTTTCTTTTGTGTTTGTGGGACCCGCTTATGGACTAGGGTTCGGAGAACTGTCTTATGCTTGACCAACTTGGTCTTCTGAGCCGGAGTCAGTGGTACGTTGCCTTTTAACAGGTTGTACCCGATCTCGCACAGACAGCGTACAAGGTCAAGGTCCGCACCGCGTACAATGGTTCGGACCAACTCGGGTGGGGCCGTCTTCAATACACGGAGCGTGGGAGCGTGCTTCCGTACTCGCGCAGACATCATGTACAACTAATGCCAGAACCCACAACTCTACCCTTTTTATCCACCTCAGAGACAAAAAATCAACCCTGCTGTGGTATTCATTCTTTTTATTATCTCCATCATCAAACACACACACACCCCAGCTGGGGGCGCCACTGTGGGTGTGTTTACATTATTTTTGCAAGTACACGTGGTGGGTCTCCCCGGGAAAGATGCCGGTCCGTAGTCGAAGGTGGTCGGGGGTGGCTTGCTTGAGGTCGAAGAGCATATACCCGTGCTGAGGGGTTGTGGCATCTTTAAAGGCTTCCAACGCAAACGGTGTGCGGCCGGGATATATCTGTCTCGCCAGGTGCAGCAGTTGAGTGGTATCTCTCGGGTTTTTTGAAGACCACCAGGTAGTGGGCATTTAAGCTGATGTTCCGATGTTCTTTGTTTTTACTGAACAGATTCTGCACAATGTAGATGATGCTGAGCCGTCGATGGTGGCTGCCTTTGGTAAAGAGTTGGGTGACCCGCGCATCCGTCTCCGCCATGAGATCATCCAGAACCACCAAGGTGTCGGGTTCCAAATCGGCCAGGTTGGGTAGGCCTTCCACGAACGTGATGTGGGGCATTGCTGCATACGCTTGCCTGCCATTCTCCGTAACACCACACGACTCGGGCAATAGGTGGGGTGATCATGCTGTCGGCGTGTTGAAGGAGCTTCCGGACGAAGTGCGTTTTGCCGGAGCCCGTCGGTCCTGCGATGAGACACGTGAAGGGATGCTGCCAACGGGGGTCCATGGTTCGAGGTGTATCCGTTGTCGTGGTAACCCGCTCTTGTAAATTTGGTACGAGTGAACTGGAGTGGTGGTGGGTACAACGTCGGTCGTCGTTGTCTGTTCACTGCGAGGGATGATGATGGTGGTGGTGGGTACAACGTGCGTCGTCGTTGTCTGTTCACTGTGAGGGATGAAATCTGGTGGGTCTTGAGACGTAGTGGGTGTTCTGGGTGTAGGTGTAGAGCTTACACTCGACGTGGCTTGTACACGGGGTGTGGTGGTGGTGGTGGTGGTGACTGGGCTCGATACGACTGGTGCTCTCTGTAGACCGGTTTCGCTGGTGGCTGGTGTTCTCAGTTGGTTAAGTAACGTACTGACATAGGCTACGTCGTAAAACACACCTCCGTACAACACACTCAGCAGGGTTAGCACTAGCACCCCAAAGCCCACTTGCGCTTTGCGCGTTTTGGGAGACGCTGTGTTCAGAGACAGCTGCTGTTGGTCCATAGCACTGTGGTCGGACGTGGAATGAAGGAGGACGGCAGTGGTGTCTGGCTTTATAGTCGTTTCACCTGGTTGGCCGCGACCCAGGAATTGAAAGAACTGGGCCAGCCTTGCCCTTTGACGAAATGAAACAGTTTGCCACGTCGACGTTCCGTTTTCAAAATCTGCTCCACCGTGTAGTAGTCTTGCTGTGTTTTTACGACAGGCTGTAATTCCGTCTCGTAAAACGTCCCTAGCAACGGTTCCCCTTGAAGATCTTCCAGTTCATAGACTCGCTGCTGTCGGGGTAGGCGCCGTTTAATCAGGAAGTGCTCATCGCTCCAGTTGGGCAAGTAACTTTTCTCGAACTGGCCCTTGACTTTACTGATCCGTACAGGGTCCCCGACCTTGTACTCCGCCTTCGTCGTTCGCTGCGATGGCCTGGGGTACAACACACGGCGGACTTGGGCTTCATTGCGTTGGGTGACGGTAATGGGGGCTCTCTCTATACTCCGGTGATAGGCTCGATTGTAACCCCTTACCAGTTTCGGGAGAACATCGATGTACCGCCTTGTATTCTTATAGGTGAAATATTTATACATGCGGCCTTTGAATGTCCTGTTGAACCTTTCCACCACGGAAGCCTTGGTCTCGTTGTACGTATGGAAGAAAAACACCTTCTGGGCTTTCAGAAACTGTTGGAACGGTCTGTTGAGGAATTCCGTGCCTTCGTCGGTTTGCAAATACAAAGGTTTGCGCCCGGTCTTGAAGATGTCTTTGAACGCCGCTATGAGATTTGCCCCCGTTTTCGTCCGGATGGGTACCACCCACGCATACTTGGATAGAATATCGATGCACGTCAAGATATATCGATTCCCATCGTTGTGTTTGGCAAAGGCGCTCATATCGACCAAATCCGCTTGCCACTGGGCATCTATTCCTCCCACGATGACCCGGTTCCGTAGAAAATGGCGACGGACAGATCGATGTAAGGTATAGGTGTCTTGTTTTCTTAACCAATCTCGGACTTGGGCACGTTGTATCCCCTGGGGTTTGGCCGCTCGATAGAGAGCCGACAAGGCACTATAGGCCGCCGGACTGTCGGGACTGTAGTATAAGTTATCCAACACCTTCTCCCAGCGCTTCATGGTGACAAAATGATGATGGACCCTGGCTCTATCGTTTATTTATAACGGGTATATCTTGGGCCGGAGTTTCTTTCTGATTTTCTTCGTGGGCTTCCACAGTGGCCATGGTAAATGACCAGTCCAACTCGTCTGATGACCGCTTGATAAGCACTTCATCCACATCTACCACGGCATCTTCCAATGCAGACCATAGATCAGGGTGAAGGGTAAAATGCACTGTACCCCCATCTAGCCGAGCCAATTGAGCAAAGAAAGGGCCGCGTCGGATGTACACATCGTGACACAAGTGGATGAGGTCTCCGTCCAGTTCACCAGACAACACCCGTTTGAATTTGGTCCAGCCCTCCCGGGACAGACGAATGTGAGCCGGGCACGGTTGTGTAGGGTCCGCATCACAGATGTCTCCCACCTCCTCCATGATATCGACCTTATCCGCATACACGTGCCGGAAAACCTCGGGGGTCAAGCTCAGATACGCCAGTATTATATGCTCCGTCATGGTCAGTACGTGAATGGTACCAGATTTGACTGTCTCTCGTATTTATAGGGAGAACCCCGTGAGATCAAAGGATCAGGTGGTCATGTCACTGGGCTGACTGAGTCTAGCCGGGTAATCAATGGCATCGTCGTCGGGTTCATGTAGTTGTTCATGGGGTTCAACCAGCGCGTCGTCCATAGCACGAGCCCACGCCAACTGGTCTGATGATCGCTCGTCCGGTGTAAACAGCTGGTCCACAATAGGTACCACTTTCTCCAAGGCTGACCACAGAGCGGGGCCTAGGGTGAAGCCTCGCGTAGGGTCTTGGTAGCGGCCCAGGCGTAGGAAGAGGGAGGTACGGTATACGTAGATGGCATTGTCTATGTGGATGAGGTGTCCGTCGAGCTCACCGCTCAACAGCCGTTTAAATTTGGTCCACCCGTCACGAGGTAGTGTCACCGTATTCGATACGGTCTCAGCGGGCGCCCAGCAAATAGCTCCACGGTCTTCCACCAGGGTGACTTTATCTTCATAGACGTGTAACCCCACCTGGGGTGTAAGGGGCAGAATGGCTCGTAGGACGGGTGACATGCTTGCTCCAAATGTCGAACGGTGAATGACACACACTCTGTCTGACCCTCGTATTTATAGTCCCCACTGTCAATACCACAGCGCCAGGGCCAATAGGGCACAGACTAGTGTGAGGCCAACCAGCCGGCGCTGGTTCCGGCGTGAGCGCTCCTGGTCCATAGCCCGAGCATCAAGGATGGCTGTCATAGTCCAGTAGTGGTGAGTGATGGCACACCTCTCCATCGAGTGCACTCTGTGGAGGACCGCTTCTGTGAACTCGTTCAGGATCTGGCGTCGCCCCTCGTTGTCGTCGCCATCTGCAAACATGGACCGGACCACTGCTCGGTAACCCGTGAATGAATTCACCGCGGTGGCATGCTGTAAAATGCGAGTCGCATAGGGCTGGATCTCCGCCATGGCTCTGCAACCGTAGAAATGAAGGTGTAGGATACAGAGGGACGTGTTTTATAGACCAGGTCACACATGCGCGCCTAGACGTCGGGTGTAGTCCGTGATACGTACTATTCTGATGGGTTAGTCCAAAAAAGAGAGCAACAACAACAACACAGATTACAGATCAATCCTTTTATTATGCGTGAACATCATAGGAATGCATGTACTGACCTGTCTGTGGGGGTTTCCCACAATGGCGTTCACCTTCGTGTCTTTTCGGGTACGTCCGTGTCTTTTCGGGTACGTCCGTGTCTTTTCGGTAAAGTCCGTGTCTTTTCGGATCGGTGACGACCGTGTCTATCATCCGGGCACTTCGCGTCTGCGGCTGCATTGGGTATGTATCAGGGTCTTCATACGCGTGCGCAATGCGGCTCAGTCGTACACCAGTACACCAGTCTCGATCGTCGACTTGGGGATTGGACCGTTTGACCTGGAGGTGACCCTTTGACCTTTTGACCCGCGCGCGCGCGCACTGCCGGGGATGACGCGCACTTCCGGAGAACTCGCGCGCGCGCTCGCGCTGGGGAGCCGCGGCGGGAAAACACCCCGGCGGTTGAACATACGGACGTCTAAGGGGAAACATTAGAAACTCTTCTATGTTTGGAGGTAGTTTTAGTGAAAAACCCGGAAGTGACGTCACAACCCCCACGTGACCTGCGCAGCAGAATGGAAACGACACCCTAGTGTAACTCCCTCACCTAGGCTTCACATGGATACATCACTCGATCCCATCGACCCACTAGGGGCCCACCTACACCCCAACACGTCTATTTCTATACTACGGCCAGACTGCGCATGCGCAGAATGCCGCTAGTTCAACCCCACACACAGCCCATCAGATGCCCCTTCACGAATGCTTCACTTTGATACCTCACTCGACCCCATTGGACCATTCGTGGCTCCCCTAGCTCCAACACGTCTAGCGGGACCCATACAGGGTCCAGTTTTCGACACTAGGTGACCACATCCCGACAGAAATGGCCAGTTTTCGACACCGGATGTGCCGCCATCTTGAACATACGTGCCGCCATCTTGGATATGTCCCATAATGCACCGGGTCAAAATACTCGCTTCTGATTGGACGAGAGCTCCGTGGCGGATTTGAAATACTCGCTTCTGATTGGACGAGAGCTCCGCATTGCATCTGCGCATGCGCAGAATGGCTACCGCACACCCAACCCATCAGATGCCCCTTCACCTAGGCTTCACTTGGATACCTCACTCGACCCCATTGCACCATTAGGGACTCCCCTACATCCCAAAACGTCTATGCGCATGCGCAGAATGACGCTAGTTCAACCCCACTAGTCCAGTCAGATGCCTCTTCACCTAGGCTTCACTTTGATACCTCACTCGACCCCACTGGACCATTATTGGCTTCGCTAGCTCCAACACGGCTATTTTCATACCCTTGGGCCACCGCGCATGCGCAGAATGACGCTAGTTCAACCCCACTAGTCCAGTCAGATGCTCCTTCACCAATACTTCACATGGATACCTCATATTACCCCACTGGACTATTAGTGGCTCCCCTAGCTCTCAAAACGTCTATTTCCATACCCTTGGGCCACCGCGCATGCGCAGAATGACGCTAGTTCAAACCCACTAGTCCAGTCAGATGCCCCCTCACCTAGGCTTCACTTTGATACCTCATACGACCCCATCGGACCATTATTGGCTTCGCTAGCTCCCAACACGTCTATGTTCATACCCTTGGGCCACCGCGCATGCGCAGAATGACGCTATTTCAAACCCACTAGTCCAGTCAGATGCCCCCTCACCTAGGCTTCACTTTGATACCTCACTCGACCCCACTGGACCAGTAGTAACTCCCCTAGCTCCAACACGGCTATTTACATACCCTTGGGCCACCGCGCATGCGCAGAATGACGCTAGTTCAGCCCCACACCCACCCCATCAGATGCCCCCTCACATAGGCTTCACATTGATACATCACTCGACCCCACTGGACCAGTAGTAACTCCCCTAGCTCCAAAACGGCTATTTCCATATCCTTGGACCACACGAGTTGTCTCCCTTGCGTCAATGTGTGCAGATGGCGCTCTGATGCCGTGATGTGGAAAGGGCGTCCCCACACCATCCTGGAGCCGCCATTTTGTTTGTTGTTTTCTTGCGGAGATACACGGGACAATAAACGCTCGACCCTAGGGTGGTACAGATGCTAGACTGATGCTATTAACATGGTACAACACCTATAGATTATGTTTATTACTAGGACGTCAGCGAAATACTAGTACCCATCCTCCGCATGGCAGAACTGTACAACCCAGAACAAGTCAGGACATGCCTTGATCACGTGATCAGCCGCCATCTTGTACCCACACCCACACCCACATCAGCCGCCATTTTGAACCCACACCCACACCCACATCAGCCGCCATTTTGAACCCACACCCACACCCACATCAGCCGCCATTTTGAACCCACACCCACACCCACATCAGCCGCCATTTTGAACCCACACCCACACCCACATCAGCCGCCATTTTGAACCCACACCCACACCCACCCACATCAGCCGCCATTTTGAACCCACACCCACACCCACATCAGCCGCCATTTTGAACCCACACCCACACCCACATGCCATTTTGCACTCAGTGACCTCTCCTCCACGTTCCCTCCACAAATGCACTCAAAATCAGGGGTCAAGTTACCCCAATTTACCCTTTGTATACTACTTACACTACTATGTAAAGTTACTCAGCCAATAAAGCCGTGTCCGATTTCATCCAAACTTCTAAATACGTTTTTTGTCTGAGTTTGTATAATTAAGGACAATATCTTTAGAATAATTATGGTTAACTTTACTCGGATCGCATAATTCTTCAGAGAAGAGCATGCAGTTTATCAACTATTCGCCACTTGTCAGTTGCCTCCCTTAGACTACTACACGTGCACGGTGATTTAAGCTCTCTTATTGTGTAGGCCCAATAAGCATTTGCAATTCTGTGATTAAACGACTTGAAGTGTTTAGTCACAATATTGCATCTATCCTGGTATTAACACAAAGCGTGTTTAGTCAATTATAATCATGCCTCCTCAGTTATATTTGCAGGCAAGATAGTCTGCCATAAGCCCGGCACAGTCCATGTGGGATTCATTGCCTGATACCTGATTGTCCCCTTCCGATACATCTTAAGACGTAGAGTAATCTCCCTTAGACTGTTAGAATATGCCATATGGAGTTTGCATTTCATGATATTGCGAATGAAAGACCCATTACGGGAGAACTGTGACAAATAAATTTGCGGAAGTTCAGCATCATATAATCGTGTAACTAGGCAACATGAAGTCATACTGAATTACTCGTAGTTTACAAAAGCTCAACTTTCCAAGGATGTAACGATGTGGTATCAGATGGCATGATAAATCATTGGATGAGTTCGTCATAAATTATTCAACTGACAGAACCCAGCTGCAATGGTATTTGTCACTGGCTCTTATAACAAATATTTTGACCCTTCGATCCGTGACAACCATAGCTTTCAACGTTGTACTGGTACATTTGACAAGTGAAAACACAATGATGAGTATATTTTTAGCCCACCATCACCAGATGGTGGGCTCAAATCGCTTTTCGTCCGTGGTCCGTCGTCCCTCGTCCGTCGTCCGTCCGTCAGTCCGTCCGTCCGTCCGTAAACAATTCTTGTTATCGCGATTTCTCAGGAACTACTTTATGGATCTTTCTCAAATTTAGTACACAGCTTCCCCTTGGGGTCTAGTTGTGCAAGATACCTTTTTTGTTCCGATTCGAAAATCCAATATGACCACCAGGCAGCCATCTTGGATTTCCCCATGAAACCTTGTTATCACGATTTCTCAGGAACTACTGCATGGATCTTTCTCAAATTTGGTACACAGTCTCCCCTTGGGGTCTAGTTGTGCAAGATACTTTTTCTGATCCGATTCGAAAATCCAATATGGCCACCAGGCAGCCATCTTGGATTTCCCCATGAAACCTTGTTATCGCGATTTCTCAGGAACTTCTGCATGGATCTTTCTCAAATTTGGTACACAGGTTCCCCTTGGGGTCTAGTTGTGCAAGATACCTTTTTTGGTCCGATTCGAAAATCCAATATGGCCACCAGGCAGCCATCTTGGATTTCCCCATGAAATCTTGTTATCGCGATTTCTGAGGAACTACTGCATGAATCTTTCTCAAATTTGGTACACAGGCTCCCCTTGGGGTCTAGTTGTGCAAGATACCTTTTCTGGTCCGATTCGAAAATCCAATATGGCCAGCAGGCAGCCATCTTGGATTTCCCCATGAAACCTTGTTACCGCGATTTCTCAGGAACTACTGCATGGATCTTTTTCAAATTTGGTACACAGGTTCCCCTTGGAGTCTAGTTGTGCAAGATATCTTTTCTGGTCCGATTCGAAAATCCAATATGGCCACCAGGCAGCCATCTTGGATTTCCCCATGAAATCTTCTTATTGCGATTTCTCAGGAACTACTGCATGGATCTTTCTCAAATTTGGTACACAGTCTCCCCTTGGGGTCTAGTTGTGCAAGATACCTTTTCTGGGCCGATTCGAAAATTCAATATGGCCACCAGGCAGCCATCTTGGATTTCCCCATGAAATCTTGTTATCGTCATTTCTCAGGAAGTACTACATGGATCTTTCTCAAATTTGGTACACAGGTTCCCCTTGGGGTCTAGTTGTGCAAGATACCTTTTTTGATCCGATTCGAAAATTCAATAAGACCACCAGGCAGCCATATTGGATTTCCCCATGAAAATTTATCGTCATTTCTCAGGAACTACTGCATGGATCTTTCTCAAATTTGGTACACAGATTCCCCTTATGGTCTAGTTGTGCAAGATACCTTTTTCGATCCGAATCGAAAATCCAATATGGCCACAAGGCGGCCTTCTTGAATTTCCCCTTGAAACATTGTTATCGTGAATTCTCAGGAAATATTTCATGGATCTTTCTGAAATTTGGTACACAGGTCCCACATGGGGTCTAGTAGTGCAAGATATCCTTTTTGGTCCGATTCGAAAATCCAAGTCACACTTCAAATTAATACGGTATTCTCGAGTTCTGACGTTGCATCACAAGAGTCGGCGGATCAAACGGTGGGGCATATTCTATATATTGACTATAGAGAATATCCATACCTTCACCTTCCATATCAAGGAGTTCAAATAATTCGGAATTAAAATGTATTTCTTCAAATTTTAAACCAGTTTTCTTTAGTCCATGCAGTAGCAAGTGAACTGCTCTACCCTTTCGTCTGCCGGTGGGTCGGCTACATGAAGGGACATCACTCTTGTGACTCAACGTCACAACTCGACAACTGTAGATTACTGCATACTTTGATCCAAAGGAGATAATCAGGATTCAGGCACTTTTGAAGTTTCAACATTACTGCGCGGACCGGATCCCTTGTACCATCTTACTATTTTCGAGCATGGTATCTTAAGTTATTATCCATGAAATTGCGACCATGAGAGCTCCAGAACAATAAAGAAGTTGTGTTGTGTTGTGTATATACACCGACTTGTATATGCCAATCAAATATATCATCAGCTGTTACATATGGAGACACTGGTGTCTACTGGCTTCGTACATATATATGAACAGCCGATACAGATTAGCTGTAGATATGTTCAAACTAATCCCATCGGGTTCAATCTGTTCATGTACTTTTGACTTTAACGAGATTTTCTGATTGTTCTGTTTCGAAATTGTGTTTTGTGCTACTCAGATGATTTAGTCTACATATATGATCTTATTATCTTTTCACGTTATGGAAACCAGGTGTTTGAATGTCCTGGAACTTTTCCAATATTTTTCCGTACATAGAAGACAGGGTCATCAAACGGCGGAACATACAATGATGTAATTAACCTCTAAAATCCAGGCTGGAATCGATTTATTAAACTTGTGTGACGGCAGGTAAAAAATGAACACATTTGACCTCGCAAAACTAAACTTGTGTGTAACATCCACGAGAAAATGAACGAAATTGCACGTCAAAAATATACGGCAGGGTAGATAAGCGTATAAATGTGTCGTGCATTCTGCCTACCTATGCTCTGCCATTTTACAGAACCTCAGAATTGTGAACGTCGTTAATTTTATTTCCTCGTACAACACATAACAATAGCGATATCGAAAGCCCATCGACGCGGACAGAATTTCAAATTTCTCTGACGTGATATTCTTGCATTCGTTGTATATAGCTACCTCTGCACTGTTATCAAATATAAAACCATGATGCTTTATCTCACTTCGCTACCGAAAATACCGCAGGTGATAATTTACAAAATTAGGGGCTGTTTACGGCCTATATCTTTAATCAAATCATTTTGATAACTAACGACACAGGAATCTTGAATCACAAGCCGACTACAGGACATATCGTTGACCGACCTACGACAGAAGGCAAGATTAACTTCGTGGTATTCGATTCCCTCGACGGATTAGTTGTTCTCTGTCTTTCAATTTTTATTTCAAATGTGAATATACAATAATTATAGAATTACAGACGATAATAGCGACAATAATTATTATATTGTAAAATCGTATTATGATCCGAAGTTTCTCTCAATGTAATGTAGGATACAGAGGTATAGGAAATGATATTTTCGTTCCAAATATTTCTCATAATTGCAACCATAATCACATCATTTATCCCATAGCTCACGATTTTACAATAAATAACTCCATATGTGTGATTATGGTGGTTAACATGTATTGAACAACCTCCTGCAGGAAATCTCTGCATTAAATTGCATCAATATGGAATAATATTTGCGTCATTAAAGTACGTTATACTTTAACTTCGAAGTACTTTACAATGTGTTATGCAGATTTAGCTGATGCGCCTAAATACCGGTGGATCTCTGGTGTCAAAATAAGGAATTACCATTTCTTGCGCAAGAATATCATCAGTCACATGGAATTCCAAATGAAATGCGTTGACAAAACTGACCAGATTGGTTCCCAAGGCTGTAAAGTCGCTAGTACCAAACTTTCTGGGGTAGAGGTTCCATGTAGAAATTCCATAGGTCATCCTTAGACAGTTTGTGCAATTCATGGTCTCATTGACAGAAATATGAAGCTCTCCATATAAAATGTTGACGTAACTGCCGACGTAGGTAGAGAGGGGTCTGCTGGATGGAATGCTAATATCTGTATGACGATGTTGAGATGATGCACGGTCCTTGTTCCACGGTTCGGGGAAGGTACAGGCCGTCGTTTTGTTTAGCCAAGGTTCATAACCAAGAACTACGTCTGCTATATAAGAGAGTAGCGATGTTCTTCCAAATACACCCCAATCTTCACCATTGAGGGCGAGGAATATTCCCAAGTCCTGATCAGGGTACATGATTAGTATACATTGATAACCCCAAGTGGAACCCGTGTGTGAGAGCGTCGGCAAATCTGTGCAACGATTAAAACATGTTGATGTTATGAAACGTTTTGATTACCGTATCATATAGGCAGGGTGTTCATATGAACAATAATCAAAGCCTAACCGAAATGTATCATTTTCTAGATAACGACTTCGAATAAAAGAAATCATATGGATTAAGAATACTGATCAGTGATACGAATTTGATATTATTGAAACATTATGATGTCTTGCCGGCATCATTGAGAACTGTGTGATCGCTCCTGTCTTGCAGGAAACTAGCCTGTGTTTGAGTATATTAAGTGATTTTTTTTTCTTGCTGATCATATGCTGTTATATGAAATAGGTCTTTGGATTATGGACGCGGAGATTCTTTAATGGACGACGACTGAATATTGAATGACGGACCGGACGCTTGTAATGGCAATCTGGCAAAGAATGACCGCGTCAACAATTATTACACACGGATACAGACATCAGATCCGACATCCATTAACTAGCCTTAGTCCATAAAGAAATTCCACGTCCTTAGGAGGTATGGCGCTTCTAGCACACAATATCCGAATATGAATGCAATGCTACACTGATGATCACAACATCCACAGAAAAACCGAGAAAGTGTGGCGAAAACGACACATCTTATGCTGAGGTTACAGATACAGTTTGGACATAATGTTTAGCTGCATAATCCACTTTCCATTTTCAAACTTGTACAAAAGAGGACAGTATTTCCATATATAACAATTGTTCTGACAGTGATATTCAATAGATTTTGCGTTCATTAATTTGAACCACACCTAATGCTAATCTATCAGTGTATTTATAATCCCGTGACGATGTGACATAGCACAGCATAGGTATAGTGAATATGACGTGAATTCGCCCAGTCATGTCAATCGCAAAGGAGGTATGTACGCATATCCACACATATACATGTAAAAAGGAGCCAAAACGTGACCTCCGTACAGACTCCTCCAAATGGTAACTACGTTATAATTAGTTTTCCAAGGATATTCTTTCTTTCAAATACAAGGGTCTAGTCCGTCATGCAACATTCAGCCGTCTTTCATTAAAGAATTTCCGCGTCCATAATCCAATGACCTAATTCATATAACAGCATTAGCATCAAATTAAAGAAAAGCATAGTATGCGTTAACAATTCAATACCCTTCTCTCAGTTTTCGGTGAATGAGATTTTCATTGAGGCTAAATTCAGACAAGACAATGCGGGAACGTCACATTTGGTCCCTAGAACTGTGTGAAAAATGGAACCTGCGTGTGTAGCTAATTTTTTTCGATAGGAAGCTGTAAACACACGTTGCATAGCTGGGCTAACATGATAGCGTTGAAATGGGGACCATTGCAATTTACATTGAAAATACTCACGCGGGCAAAAAAACTTGCGGAAAATACCATCTTCAACGTTTGGAGGTGTGTTCCCGTTTGTAACGGGTGTATTCACCTAATTGTCCACGTTTTACACCTCAAACATACGCATGCACACACGCCCTCAACCGAAAATTTTGAGAAAAAAAATGTAACAAAAATAATGCGTTATTCATATTGCAAGCGACCATGCAAAAATCAGGAGGGTTGATTTTACATTTTCACGTTTTCACCAAAGACTAACAAAACTGTAAACTGAAGAATTTCATTTCAATCATGTTACTGACATGAATAAATGTGCATGTATACACACATAACTTCAATATTGAAATAAGAGAAATTGTAGTGGGATCTGATTATTTACTTCTCATACAAACAATGTTAAATAAAAGCTTACGACTCAGCAGTAGGACCAGGTTTATACAAAATTGTATTTTGAGTGGACAGACCATAACCATTTTCAATATTCTTGGTATCCTATTCTTGTGACCTATGTTACAGAAATACATGTGTCAGACGAAACTGGAAAAGAAATTTGCCCCGAAACATTTATTCCTTGCTCAATCAACATTAGAATTAACCTGCATACTCAGCACCTAGTCTAGTTGCAGCCAAGGTTTTATTTTGACCTGGGAAAATTAAGTCCTGTTCAAAAATCCCATTCTCCATCTGCTCCATGGGCGAATTGCCTGTTTGTATGTGATTAACACAAGCCTATTTTATTGCTCTGGTGCTGATATTTCGTTGGAGACACTTCCAACATTTTCAAAGCTCATAAAATAGTTTCGTACTAAATACGTCGACTTATATAGGCCTATCAAAGAAATATGTCATGAGCAAGATGAAATTTGATCTACATGCACAGTAAATACAAGACGTTTTTATTTCGACGCTTCAAAAACACTTGCCAGACACACTTAATAAACATGTCAAGGCGTTTTTCTGTAAAACAGTTACGTTTTTTGAAAACGGAAACACTTATATGACAAACACCAACCGTTTCCACTAAAACGCCTGTGTTTATAATTTCTTTCGAGAATCGACACAGCTGGAAAACACTTGCGTTGATAAGTTTTACACTAGTGTTTTTATTTAAAAACATCACCGTGATTAACAAAAACGCACAACGCGATTATCTCCAGACACACTTATTAGACACGTCATCCGTTTTTAATAAACATGTCGCATGTTTATGAAACAAAACGCTACTGTTTTATGGTAAACTGCACATGTCAACAGCTTACGATTGCTTACGATTTGGTATGAAAACACCAGGGTTTATTCTTTTGATGCTACCGTTTATGTTAAAAACGTACAGGTTTATTAATTTTATGTTGGCGTTTATTTGCAAGTCGCTACTGTTTTAGGTAGGAAAACATAGGTATTTATATGTTTAATGTCAGTGTTTTAATTCAAAACTGTTGCCGACTTGCAAACGTGCAACAGCATCAAAATTTTATACTATTTACGACTGAAACAAAGATTTGCATCATGTACTACGTCTGATTTTGTTTGGTACAACACATTTGTAAAAGAAATATTGATGGGAACTTATAATAGACATACATGCAGGTCAACAGAATCAGAATACCAACAACATAATCAGAATACCAACAACATAATCAGAATACCAACACAATCAGATGTAGTACATGAAGCTAATACTTTGTGTTTCAAACATAAATGCTATATAATTTGACACTCTAAAAAACGTCCAGTGAACAGAGAACTCTACTGTTTCATTCTGACTTCAGTGAAATCTCAATTGAGTGACTTTTCCCTCAAATTGAGTTAGCCAAGTCCTGTTACCTATAGACTGGCTCTGCTTGGACATCTTTCTCATGTCAAGGCGACAAAGGCTTCGGTTTCGCCAAACAGACAGTATTCTAAGAATAGCCACTCCAGGGGCCACTTTCATGAAAGATCGTACACCAATTTGTATCGTAAGTTTACGATACGCTCATTATAATAATAATAATAATAATGATAATAATAATAAAATTTAAGATAAAAAAATTGTTGTATGATCTTCGTGAAATTGGCCCCAGCTTTTCAATGCATATCACAGTAAATTATTGCATCATACTACTTAATAAATTCATAAATCAAATGAATTCATGAATCAAATAACTCTTTAATGCAATATCCATCAACTTTGACTTTCCCAACATTACTAGCTCAACACTGTTATCAATGCAACATAATGTTCACACACAACACCATGACATATGTACATTTGATACTTAAGTTGCATGACATATTTAATTTCTTTCCAATATTTCAGGTACAGACTATATTCTAAGAAGAGCCAGATTTTCACCTCAAAATGTTGTATCAAATGCCTGAAATGAATAGATTAATAAATCAAATGAATTCATGATTCAAATACCTGCCTAATGAAATGTCCATCAACTTTGACTTTTCTAGCATTACTGGTACAAGGTATTAAACACTAGGAGACCTGTACATTTGATACTTGCAGGAAATTTTCAATTTCTTTTCAATATTTCAGGTACAGACTGTATTCTAAGATGAGTCAGATTTCCAATGCAAATCAACATAATATTGTATCAAACGACTTAATTCATAAATCAAATGAATTCATAAATGAAATAACTGCTTAATTATGTATCCATCAACTTTGAGTTTCTAGCATTTGTTATCAATGCAGACATAATGTTCACACACAACACTATGAGACCTGTACATTTAATCTTTGCATGGCATTTTCAATTTCTTTCCAATATTTCAGGTACTTGGCAGACTTCTGGTCTGTGTAGGGATCACCAAGATCAAGTTCCTGGCATAGTGTCAGGAGCTGCGAATAGATACGAGGATAGCGGAGATACATTGCGTAATACACTAGCACACAGTGAAGGACTGCCTCTTTCACGTTATCAGTTTCGCAATATATGATCCCTTTATCTGCTGTTATTACAATTTCCTGCACTTTCACTTCATTGGTCATAAACATGACTAAACGGGGTGGGTCGAGTTGTTTTCCACCTACTGCATTCACAATGTCCACCTCAGCAATCCCCTGAAACAATGTGAAGGAAAAAGAACAAATTAATCCAAAGACAGCTGTATAATTATGACCTATTTATATTATCACAAATCAATTTCATTTTCCTGGGATCAAATGTATACAACATCACATTTATATAACTCTGGGAAATATTCTGTCTCTGCCCAAGAAGGTCATGAAAGGTGTATAAAGCTTGACGGCTTTACTACAAACCAATGAGAAGAATAAACAAAATATTAATTTGTTCAAAATGGTTATTCCGTTGTCCACTTTCTCCTTAAGGCAAAAACAAAGAACAAGATCAAGTGACCTGATATTCGAAGTGACCAATTTGTCATCTTAATTGTAAATGAGTCATAAAAAAATGTTCCTGTTAAAGTGTTCATGAAGAATACAGACTGCTCCCTGAAACTGACATCAAGTGAGATGAGTGAGATGAAATTAACGGGAAGATTCAATGATTCTGACCAGGGTACGAAATTCGGATTTTTTTTCACTTGTCTTGCAGACCAGTAAATTTGATCATCTAGTCTATCTCTACAGTTTACTGATCAGCTAATCTGGTTCATAAATGTAATGAAAATATTCTACTGGTCCACAGGTGAATCGGAATGTTCACTGGTTCGCCCAAAATTTTCTAGTCTCGGACTAGCGGACCGGTGGGAACTACAAACCCTGCTGAATATATAAAATATATAACTTCCATGTCACTTTTCACTAAATATTGATAAAATTCCTTTCTAGATTCGAAAGAGTTCTCTTATTTTACAACACTCAAGACTACTTTCTGGCATTTTTGTCCTGTCATTTGAATAGCCAGTAAAATCACTGTACGGTTTAATTCGAGAGAATTTAAGACCTCGATTGGGTCAATTTTTGATTTAACATGGAACTCGTTTATTCCTATTGATAGACTAAACTCAGCGACAGATGATCCCATTTCCTGCCTACAAGAGATAGGCCTAATCCTCAAAGGATCATTTGCACATTGTTTACGAAATACGGGCTT
The DNA here is from genome assembly GCA_036873755.1 of Hanleya hanleyi. NCBI lineage: Eukaryota > Metazoa > Mollusca > Polyplacophora > Lepidopleurida > Hanleyidae > Hanleya > Hanleya hanleyi. The sequence goes on along the minus strand of JAVTVY010000276.1, from coordinate 15,756 downwards.
ATCTTCAAAACGAAAATTTGAACTATAAAAACCATGCTGGTATAGCCTCTGAGCGACAGGAAATGCAGTTGTCAGAAGATATTATTAGATGTTCAATAAAATGCTTTACCTTCTTGATGGTAAGTATTGGTTGTGTCTTCTTTCCCTTCCCTTTGTCAAAGGCTGTGGATTTCTCCAGAAAATCTAGTATGGTGGCATCACTGGCTCCATCCTTCAAGCAACAAAAGCACAGGGAACAACAGAAGTGATTCGTGGCTGCCATACTACCGACTCCGACATTAGCGTCTTGAAAATCTGTCGATTTCGAAGGCCAAAACAAAAGGCAAATAAATAGTGACAAGATGAAAACTTGTGACAAACGAGAATGACAGACCGTCTGGATTTATAGATTCGTCTACAATGTATAGCATAGATAATTTTTAACTGCTCAGCCATGTATGCATTAAACGTTAGGCCTATATTGTTACCGGTGTTGTTGTTGTTTAAGTTACGTTGTTGTTGCTACCGCCAACAAAACAAAACCGAACATTATATTTCGGATTACCTCTATGAAAATGAATGTAATTAGCGTTCTGAATCTGCGAAAATGTATCAGACGGAAGTTACTAATGAAATAGGTCAGTTTAGAAAATGATCTTACCAGAATTCTTGAATAGCGGTGCCACTCTCTCTCCACCAAATGCCGACAGCGACGAAAAAGTCCAGCAGACGATATGCGCCTGGACCCCGTGGAATAGAAATGAGCCTATGTCATACCTAACACCATGCCGTGATAAACGCATCCGTTTAACGCTGTATTGTGCTGAATGTATTACCTTACTATTTAGTAAATGCACGCGCTTATACACATAAAACATTAACATTTAATAAACGCGTACGGCGCCAATCATTGACCTTTATTTGTACTTAATTGCATGCCTGAATAAACGCGTCCGTTTTATGGAACTCCTGATAGATCACGTGATTAACAAACCATCGTAGTAGGTCTATTATCATTGGTCTGTTCAGTTTTAAATCTTTCAGGGTATCATTATAGTTTTAACTTAATGTCCTTGTAAAACACTAAGGTTTTTGTGGCATACGTTACCGACAAACGACATCGGAATTAACGCTGGCCGTGAAATTTAAACATCTGAAGATGACACATGTGTTTTTGTTGTAGACGATTTTCATGTCACGTGATTGACGGCAGTGTTTTAAGCGACTACTTTCTTCTCCAATTTTAAAACATGTCTTATCGAAGGTGTCGAGCGAAAACGCGCGCGTTTTTATACAAAATGTTACCTACTAACGACGCATCAGTAAAAACACACGGGTTGAAATATAAACGCGTCAAACGTCACGAGTGTTATGTTTTGCAAGACGCTAACGTTTTACTGAGACGTTGTTGTGCACATTATGATCATATCAACAGACAAAAACGCCTCGAGAAAACGTTCTTGTTTTAAGAAATAAAATACTTGCGATTATCATATATATGTTGAGGTTTATCTTTAGATGTGGGTGTTTTTCATTTAAAACATCAACATTTTTTATTTGTATGCATACGCTTATTTAAAAAACGCATGTATTTTAGAATAAACGTGTCAAGCGTCTTTCTTTTTTACTGTGTGTACGTCATTATTTATTTCTCAATCAACATCAATGATTGGCTATATACTCGGCACATGATCTAGTTCACTCAAGCGTTTATTTTGGTCAAGGAGATTTGATACCTGTCCAAATGTTTTCTTTATCAGTCTTTATTAGTCTCATTGTCAAATTATAAACTGTAGAAACATGTGTACATATATGCCTATCGCTTCTTGTTTGTAGAAAAACAATACTTGTGTTTATGTTGTTTTTATTCCACACATTTCATGGTGGTAAATGTCCTATGAAATAGGTCTTTAGATTATTGACGAGGAAATTCTTTTATGGACGACGGCTAAATATTGAATGTCGGATCGTACGCCTGCTACTGTTGAAATTTGATCTAATCATTTATTTCTTAAAACACTACAATTGGGACACATACTCAGTACATATATTATAGTCACACTCGAACGTTGGTCAGGAAAACTTCAGTCCTGTTCAAGAATCCTCATTCCCTATCTGCTCCATTGTGAAATTGTATAAACTGTAGAAATATGCGTATGTCACTGATGAGATGAAATGTGCTCTAAATCATTTATTTCCTACTAATTCACCGTTGAAATTGGAATATAGACTGAATACATATTCTGGCCTAATTCAAGCTTTGATTGTGGACAGGGAGAGTCCTGCTCAAAACTCCACATTCCATATATGTCGTTTACTATGCTATTGGAATACGTGTACATATATTTCATTTGTGAGATGAACTTATTATGAGATAATTCACATTTCAGTTGAACGAGGAGAAAATCACATAGGGCTATGATGACTCGAACCCACGTGACCTATGACACCAGCCACCTGTCCAAACAGGATTAACGTTCTAGCACACTGCCTCACATGCCCTCTCACAAGAGAGTCGACTACAAAAAGTGTTCAAGAGAGACAAGAGAGACGATTACAGTTTTGACCTACTTAACTACCTATTCCTGGATAGTAATATTTCAGACGGACATGCATATACATATCTCGCCTGATTGCATTTGCTAGATCCTGGGCAAAATGAGACGATTTCAATTAGGAAAAAGAAGAAACTGCCCAAACGGTGAAAATATTTTTAGAATGCAAGTTCTTATTCAGAACACAAGTGTGTGAGGCCAGCGATGCTGACCAAGCGCTTCATTCATCAATTCACTATATCTCTATGTGCATTCATTCACAGTTTGTCAAATTATGTGACGGATATTGTACAGTGACGGCAAAATACGAGCGTAGTGTACAAGATCAATTCTATGACTTGTGTCTAATTTCCGCTCAACCCGAGACCAAGGGGTCGTTTTTACGGCATCTGTTGTACATCTTCATGGTTTTCAAATGAACAGTCCCAAATAAAGCGTGACTGAAATATATATATATATATATAGCCCTAGAGAACGATTTGAAAATTCATTTGAATATAGAATACTGATCAGTAATAAGAACATTATGATGTCTTGCTTTCACTATTGAAGTCTGTTGACCACTTCTCGCTCAGGAATCTATCTTGTGTTTTTTCAATGTTAATTTTTCAATTTGGAATTGACGCTTTTGATTATTGACTGTTCACACACACACATGACAATTTTATTGCATTAGCTCCAGAGCAATACAAATATTTTAATCCATAACATTGACTTGGAGTTCCAGAGTTATAAAGAAGTTATTATCCATGAAATTGCCACCATGAGACCTCCAGAACAATAAAGAAGTTGTGTTGTGTTGTGTATATACACCGACTTGTATATGCCAATCAAATATATCATCAGCTGTTACATATGGAGACACTGGTGTCTACTGGCTTCGTAGATATACATGTACAGCCGATACAGATTAGCTGTAGATATGTTCAAACTAATCCCATCGGGTTCAATCTGTTCATGTACTTTTAACGACTTTTTCGGATTATTCTGTTTCGAAATTGTGTTGCTACACAGATGATTTAGTCTACATATATGATCTTATTATGTTTTCACGGAACTTGAAAGTGATGGAAACCAGGTGGTTTAATGTCCTGGAACTTTTCCAATATTTTTCCGTACATAGAAGACGGGGTCATCAAACGGCGGAACATACAATGATGTAATTAACCTCTAAAATCTAGGCTGGAATCGATTTATTAAACTTGTGTGACGGCAGGTACAAAAATGAACACATTTGACCTCGCAAAACTAAACTTGTGTCTAACATCCACGAGAAAATTAACGAAATTGCACGTCAAAAATATACGGCATGGTAGATAAGCGTATAAATGTGTCGTGCATTCTGCCTACCTATGCTCTGCCATTTTACAGAACCTCAGAATTGTGAACGTCGTTACGTCACGACGAAGTGACGTCAATTTTATTTCCTCGTACAACACATAACAATAGGGATACCGAAAGCCCATCGACGCGGACAGAATTTCAAATTTCTCTGACGTGATATTCTTGCATTCGTTGTATATAGCTACCTCTACACTGTTATCAAATATAAAACCATGATGCTTTAGCTCACTTCGCTACCGAAAATACCGCAGGTGATAATTCACAAAATTAGAGGCTGATTAGGGCCTACATCTTTAATCAAATCCTAAGTGTAGAAGTTGCCGAGAATCATTTTGACAGCTAACGACACAGGAATCTTGAATCACAAGCCGACTACAGGACATATCGTTGACCGACCTACGCCGGAAGGCAAGATCAACTTCATGGTATTCGATTCCTTCGACGGATTAGTTCTTCTCTGTCTTTCAATTTTTATTTCAAATGTGAATATACAATAATTATTGAATTACAGATACATGTACCCGTGGACCGATAATAGCGACAATAATTATTATATTTTGAAATCGTATTATGATACAAAGTTTCTCTCAATGTAATGTAGGATACGGAGGTATAGGAAATGATATTTTCGTTCCAAATATTTCTCATAATTGCAATCGCTATCACATCATTTATGCCATAGCTCACGATTCTACAATAAATAACTCCATATGTGTGATTATGGTAGTTATCGTTTATTGAACAATCTCCTGCAGGAAATCTCTGCATTAATTGCATCATTATGGAATAATATTCCCGTCAGTAATTTACAATGTGTTATATGCAGATTTAACTGATGCGCCTAAATACCGGTGGATCTCTGGTGTCAAAATAAGGAATTACCATTTCTTGCGCAAGAATACCATCAGCCACATGGAACTCCAAATGAAATGCGTTGATAAAACTGCCCAGATTGGTTCCCAAGGCTGAAAAGTGGCTAGTACCAAACTTTCTGGGGTAGAGGTTCCATGTAGAAATTCCATAGGTCATCCTTAGACAGTTTGTGCAATTCATGGTCTCATTGACAGAAATATGAAGCTCTCCATATAAAGTGTTGACGTAACTGCCGACGTAGGTAGAGAGGGGTCTGCTGGATGGAATGCTAATATCTGTATGACGATGTTGAAATGATGCACGGTCCTTGTTCCACGGTTCGGGGAAGGTACAGGCCGTCGTTTTGTTTAGCCAAGGTTCATAACCAAGAACTACGTCTGCTATATAAGAGAGTAGCGATGTTCTTCCAAATACACCCCAATCTTCACCATTGAGGGCGAGGAATATTCCCAAGTCCTGATCAGGGTACATGATTAGTATACATTGATAACCCCAAGTGGAACCCGTGTGTGAGAGCGTCGGCAAATCTGTGCAACGATTAAAACATGTTGATGTTATGAAACGTTTTGATTACCTTATCATATAGGGATGGTGCTCATATGAATAGTCACAATCAAAACCTAACCGAGATGCATCATTCTCTAGATAACGACTTCAAATAAAAGAAATCATATGGATTAAGAATACTGATCAGTGATACGAATTTGATATTATTGAAACATCATGATGTCTTGCCGGCATCATTGAAAACTGTGTGACCGCTCTGTCTTGCAGGAAACTAGCCTGTGTTTAAGTATATTAAGTGATTGTGGGTTTTTTCTTGGTGATCATATGCTGTTATATCAAATAGGTCTTTGGATTATGGACGCGGAGATTCTTTAATGGACGACGACTGAATATTGAATGACGGACCAGACGCTTGTAATGGCAATCTGGCAAAGAATGACCGCGTCAACAATTATTACACACGGATACAGACATCAGATCCGACATCCATTAACTCTAGCCTTAGTCCATGAAGAAATTCCACTTCTTAGGTATGGCGCTTCTAGCACACAATATCCGAATATGGATGCAATGCTGCACTGATGATCACAACATCCACAGAAAAACCGAGAAAGTGTGGCGAAAACGACACATCTTATGCTGAGGTTACAGATACAGTTTGGACATAATGTTTGGTCATAATGTTTAGCTGCATAATCCACTTTCCATTTTCAAACTTGTACAAAAGAGGGCAGTATTTCCATATATAACAATTGTTGACAGTGATATTCAATAGATTTTGCGTTCATTAATTTGAACCACACCTAATGCTAATCTATCAGTGTATTTATAATCCCGTGACGATGTGACATAGCACAGCATAGGTATAGTGAATATGACGTGAATTCGCCCAGTCATGTCAATCGCAAAGGAGGTATGTACGCATATCCACACATATACATGTAAAAAGGAGCCAAAACGGGACCTCCGTACAGACTCCTCCAAATGGTAACTACGTTATAATTGGTTTTCCAAGGATATTCTTTCTTTCAAATACAAGGGTCTAGTCCGTCATGCAACATTCAGCCGTCTTTCATTAAAGAATTTCCGCGTCCATAATCCAATGATCTAATTCATATAACAGCATTAGCATCTAATTAAAGAAAAGCATAGTATGCGTAAACAATTCAATACCCTTCTCTCAGTTTTCGGTGAATGAGATTTTCATTGAGGCTAAGTTCAGGCAAGGCAAAGCGGGAACGTCACATTTGGTCCCTAGAACTGTGTGAAAAATGGAACCTGGGTGTGTAGCTAATTTTTTCGATAGGAAGCTGTAAACACACGATGCATAGCTGGGCTAACATGATAGCGTTGAAATGGGGACCATTGCAATTTACATTGAAAATACTCACGCGCGCAAGAAAACTTGCGGAAAATACCATTTTCAACGTATGGAGGTGTGTTCCCGTTTGTAACGGGTGTATTCACCTAATTGTCCACGTTTTACACCTCAAACATACGCATGCACACACGCCCTCAACCGAAAATTTTGAGAAATAAAATGTAACAAAAATAATGCGTTATTCATATTGCAAGCGACCATGCAAAATTTATCAGAAGGGTTGATTTTACATTTTCACGTTTTCATCAAAGACTAACATTTTATGGTCCCATGGAAAATGTAAACTGAAGAATTTCTTTTCAATCATGTTACTGACATGAATAAATGTGCATGTATACACACATAACTTCAATATTGAAATAAGAGAAATTGTAGTGGGATCTGATTATTTACTTCTCATACAAACAATGTTAAATAAAAGCTTACGACTCAGCAATAGGACCAGGTTTATACAAAATTGTATTTTGAGTGGACAGACCATAACCATTTTCATTATTCTTGGTATCCTATTCTTGTGACCTATGTTACAGAAAAACAGGTGTCAGACGAAACTGGAGAAGAAATTTGCCCCGAAACATTTATTCCTTGCTCAATCAACATTAGAATTAACCTGCACACTCAGCACCTGGTCTAGTTGCATCCAAGGTTTATTTTGACCTGGGAAAATTAAGTCCTGTTCAAAAATCTCCATTCTCCATCTGCTCCATGGGCGAATTGCCTGTTTGTATGTCATTAACACAAGCCTATTTTATTGCTCTGGTGCTGATATTTCGTTGGAGACACTTCCAACATTTTCAAAGCTCATACAATAGTTTCGTACTAAATACGTCGACTTATATAGGCCTATCAAAGAAATATGTCATGGGCAAGATGAAATTTGATCTACATGCACGTCATTATTTATTTCTCAATCAACATCAATGATTGGCTATATACTCGGCACATGATCTAGTTCACTCAAGCGTTTATTTTGGTCAAGGAGATTTGCTACCTGTCCAAAAATCTTCTTTATCAGTCTTTATTAGTCTCATTGTCAAATTATAAACTGCAGAAACATGTGTACATATATGCCTATCGCTTCTCGTTGGTAGAAAATCAATACCTGTGTTTACATTGTTTTTATTTCACACATTTCATGGTGTGAAGTATGATACGAAATAGGTCTTTCGATTATTGACGAGAAAATTCTTTTATTGTCGATGGCTAAATATTGAATGTCGGATCTCAAATATGCGTATGTCATTGATGAGATGCCATTTGCTCTAAATCATTTTTTTCTTACCAATTCACCGTTAAAATTGGACTATAGACTGAATGCATATTCTGGTCTAATTCAAGCTTTGCTTGTGGACGGGGAGAGTCCTGCTCAAAACTCCACATTCCATATATGCCGTTTACTATGCTATTGGAATACGTGTACATATATTTCATTTGTGAGATGAACTTGATCAAATATTGTTTTTAAGGGAGCAACCCTACTCGTGTTTGCAGCTATGTCCGTGATAGGGTCAACCAAGCATGAAGTGCAAGATTGCTAGCATGTATGCTTACAGACTTTCGCACAAAAAGAACAAGGTTCTAGTTTCATATTTTGCTCAAATTTGGCATGAATTTCATGAAAAACGTCTATGAATTAAATTGTATTATCTGCACCCCGATAATATATATCAAGCAGATACGTTGCTGATAAATTCCTGACTTTAATAGTTAAATTGAATCATATTATTTTACCCGTGTATATTCGACCTTGCTATGCATTTTATGGTTAGAAGCAGGGAGCGAGACCAATCCCATGGGCCGTGCTCCCCATTTATCCATATGGTAAAAGGGCAAATTACGCTAGTCCAGGTAATACACTCTATTATTATCATCTATTAAATTATGTTATCATAGTACCTCTGTAGAAGCCGTTTCTCCAGCCGGAAGCATATCGATCAATGACGAAAGTGGTAGGTAGTTTTGGTGCCCTGATATACTTGTTAATACCAGTATACATGATCACCCAAGGCGTGTGGTTCTCCCGGAGTGTGGCTGATTGAACGACCTGGTGTCCGCTTTCATTCTTTCCCTTCGTCAGATGGAACAGCATCCATCGATTCATATCCACAGCGTTTGACAGAATGGAGCCCGACCCACCCAAAGAGTCCCACAGCCTAGAAGAACAAAATATGCTGTAGAGATCCGATCCGTAATTCACCAGGCGTCCATAATCCATAAAAGATCCGCATCTTTGACCAAAAAGCATTCTCAGTATGAAGTACTATGGTAAATTCAACCTTGGTCCTACGGCCTTACGGTAAAAATTCTTCGCCTTCGGGCAACATTTTTTTTTTGCGAAGAACCGAGTGTAGTAATTGGTTACTAACATGTATTAACGCATCAGTACTGTTCTGGTTGTGACTAAACAATACTGAGACAGAGGTACATCACAAGGTTCTCTGCAATGGGAATTTGAATGCGGAGATCTTTCCCAAATGCTTCGCTACATTCGTAACCGGGTATACCTTATACGCCAGAAGGATCTTTAAGAACGCTTAGAAATTGTGTGGTACTTGTGTGCAATAAATATCAGCATACTTCGTAATTTCTTCGGGAACCCTCTGCATATTTCCGTCTCTCCCGGTCGCATAGCCGGCCGCCCTGTTAGATCTTCGAGGGTCGATGGTATGACCAAACGTGGTGTTCATCATTCCAAGGGGTTCAAAGATTTCTCGAGTCATCAAGTTTTCCCAGGTATCGTTACCCAACACTTCCGTAATATAGGTCAGAAGACCATAAACTATATTGTTGTAATAATACGTGGACCTAAACTCGCCAGTGGCGTTGATGTATCAAAATCGTCTGAAAAAGGGGAAAAAACAAAAAGGCCGGGTTAAAACAAAAATTTTCACTAAACAATTTCCCAAGAGCACAGAACATATGTAGTGAAGACCAGATTGCCTAATCTTGATCGTTGGTGGTGCTTTCTTTTTGGAATAGTTCCTTAGATTTGATTACAATGACGTCATATAACGTAATCTTTATTGAGAGAGTAACAACGCCTTGAAATTCTGTCATATGTTCATTCCTCTCTGGTCAAATATCAAACTCTCCAAATAGATTGCGATCGGTCAAGTATAACTCACCTTGCAAGCTCTTTGCGTGAAAGGTTTTGTTGGAACCTAATTTTATTGTGGGCTGGTAAACCCAATCTGTGTGACATCAAATCCCTTAATGTGGCATACTTGGTCCTGAGCTCATCCGAGAACTGGAAGTCGTCCCCGAGAATCTCCGAGACTGTAGTGTCCAGGGTGATACTTTGGATTAAAAGAAACACAATCGTTGGATCAATGGAAGACTAAATTAACACCTATAAGTGATATTCGTTGGATCACACTATCCAGCGTCATACCATCTGAAATATGAGATGGGTTTTGAATATTTGAACTGATCTATACTTAGCTGGTCAGTGCATCTTTGTCAATACAGTTTTATATAGGATGTGTATGTGGAGATCAGTGAGCGGTTCATTTTGAATTACATGTACTAAGGCGAGGGAGTGTTTTGGAAACAGGATGTTTGGCAGCTTCCTGGGGATAAATCTAAGATCTGTTTCGAGTTGATAGAGATATCTCGCAACGGGTCTTTGCCATTCCCAGCTGAATTTAATTGTACAAGACTGACTGGAAGATAGTGTGAATAAATTGGCTGGACGTAGTGTGAATAAATTAAACTCACGTGAAACAATTTAAAGATGTTGATATGGATAACTGTCTTTAGGAACTGTGATGCCGTATCAGCCTGTGTCTTTTCCTGAGATCAAGTAGTTTGTTTGTTTGAAAGTATTTTAGTATGGGCATTTTGTATGTCTTTAGAACTAAGATATGTCTGCCTGGTGTGATGCTGGGTCGGCATCGGACCTCACAGACTAGTCTTTTGTGTTAAATGCCGTCATTTTCATCTGACGACGATACAGCTCACCAATCGCCAGTGTACGAATTGTCACAGCGAAACAGCTCACCAATTACCAATATACGAGTTGTCAGAGCATTTTCATCATAGCTCTCTAGATTTGTATCTAATACCGCTTATGCCGGTGTTAGGGTCCGTGTGGTCATATCATCCAAGTTTCCACATGAACAGGTACAATAAAAGCGTACCTGAGATACAACACATATCACGAATCGTTAGATTCTTGGTATGTGCTTTAGAATAGGTTAACCGAAAGATTATACTGTGAAGTCATGTGATCTGTCAGTATGTCGGCACCTCTTCCCACTTTCCTCATATATGTGTTGTAATTGAACATGGACTGTTCATTCTAATGGAGCATTTACATGATGGCTTATGGGAATTGATTCGTTTATTGACTCCCGAGCTAGCGTATCTAATTTCGCTTAAGCCAGTGCTAGGGGCCGTGAGAATACTTCATAGTCTCCACCCGAATAGCTGCAATAAAAGCGCGACTGAGATACTAAGACTACGTCCGAGAATCCATCGAATAATCTGGTCTGAATGAGAGGTGCAGAGGAAAACTTTTATGTGGAATAATATGGTTGCTTTTTAGTCGCCAGACGTCGCCAATTTTGCCTACCTCTTGCATATCGCTCCATTTTATAATGTGGCTCGCCTGCAATATCAACGTTAGTATGCACCCATGTACTTGGGCCGACTGATTGAAGAGCTGCTTCCCATTTGCGTAAGATGCAGCAGCGGATTTTCTATCTTGGAGTCCGACCTATGCAGCCAAATATTTGGTGTTATCAAAATGACCAGGTCCATCCTGTTTGGACGAATTATGATATTTCTGTGCCCTTGAATTATATCGCCACATCTCCTCTAGTTGATAGCGGTGAATAAATGGAGTATGGCCTCAGTCCATGGGCAATGCTCTCACATGATCCTGGTCATTGTGTGCACGTCATGCTGTCTACTGATCGTATCGGGTTAAATACTCCATCTGGTTGGTATTTTCATCCTAATCGCTGTACAGGTGAGACACCAAGACTTTATGGTAATCATGGTAATGCAATGATGGATGCACGTCATAATCCTTGTATCTTGTCGAGTATCCCAAGTGATTCCTGTCTGGTTAAGTTGCTTTAAACCAAAACGTTATGACATGAACAAAATTCAATGAAAGTTCATTTGGTTAGAGAATACGGGTCAGAGATAAGGATTTCATTATATTTGAAATTCATGCTAACTGTCTAAATGTCTTTCGATTGCTGACAAATTATTTTGTGGACTACGGCTGAATATTGAATGTCGAATCTGATGTTGAGATTTCTCTCTCATCGACAACAGATATGATTATAATTTCGACATCGTAAACTATCCCTTTCTAGACAGAAATATTTCAGAGGGACCTGTATACGTATATCGCCTAGTAGCATTTATCCTGTGTGAAATGTGACGATTTTTGAAAAAAACAGGGCTATACCACCAAGCGCCTCCACTCAACGTTTCTCAACTTTGGGTATACATATCGCACGCTGATAGCATATTACAAGCGTAGCGTGCAAGATCTTTGGCGTTATGTTTCGTAACTTCGATCGCCATGGCTTTTATATGAACATCAAAGATTGACTTAAATTCATCATTCTCTAGATGAAGACTTTTTTTAACGATAATCATATGGATGTAAGAATTTGATATTTGAAACATCTTGCCGGCATCATTGAAAATTGTTGACAGCTTCGCTACTGCAAGCAGTTAGTCTAAGTTTTCATGATTTTGTATTGGTGCTAACGCTGTTATACGAATTAGATCTTTAGATTATGCACGCTTAAATTCTTTGATGCATGACGGCGGAATGTCGAATGAGTATAGGTGACGCATACCGATTGCGCCTTTCGGTGCAATGAAGAATATAACTAGCGATTTGGCTCCAAGCCGTCGGCGTTGACCAACGTTCCTGAACAATACACTACGAAGAATTTTGTTATTCAGACAGGGTTAAGCATCGTTGTCATATCATGTAACCTCCTGAAAACATCGCTCTTCAGATAAATGCACACGGCGGTTGAATATTGAGCGACGGGCTGGACGCTTGTATTTATATGTTTGTCAGTGAGATAATACGTGCAATGAAGATTATAACTATTGATTTCGCTCGTGGCTTAAACTAACCTTCCTGAATCCATCACTAGGACTATACTATCAACTTTGGAACCGGTCGGTTTACGAAGTATTTTGTAACTCAGATAGGGTTAAGTTTCGTTGTCTTACCATGTAACCCCCTGCAAACATCACCCTTCAGATACATGTACAATACGTTGTTGGCTTAAAATAAACACTTGTTAGCAATACAAATGTGTTATGGATTCAGTTTACTTACTTTTCGTGTCCTTCCAAGATTTTCATCAGTAGCGTAGTAGTAAAGGCCTTTGTGAGGGAGGCGATTCCAAATAGAGAGTATTCATCAACGATGGTGTTCTGCTCCCGATCGGCCACCCCATACCCCTTTTGCAGCAGCACTCGACCGTCCTTGACAACGGATAGCGTAAGGCCGAACATTTCTGGCTTACATTCTAACATCCCAGAAATAATATCGTCTACTCTGGATTCTAACGCATGTAAAGTACTCTGCGCTACACTTAATCTGAGCGTTATTGCTAGAAGTATCATACATATTTGGCAAAGGAATACACATTTCTCCGAAAGTGGACTCATCTTGAAGTTGTTGAGATATATGTGGGCCTAAATCACAGTACCAAAACCCCCCTTTCTGCGTCGGATTTACAGCTTAAATTGTTAGGTAGGCACTTCTCTCTGTCCTTGTGTTTTTTGATTCGACAACCCTTTGTAATTTTACCATCTGGCACATTCCAGGGATCTGATCCTTGCAGTGCTTATCTAGAGCAGGCCGAGGAACATGTAGAAATTCGGGTCGCTTAACAGAAATGTAAGTAAGACATTGATATCCGTATGGTGTTTCGACTGATAACCTATATTGTATTTCGATATGTATGACATTCTAACGTCCTCGTTTTATTCAGTTAAGATTTTTAGGAGGGTTTACAAACCGTTGGATTAAGGAACTGTACGGATTTGACGATATAAGCAATATTTTGTCTGTCGGCACCACTGGAACTGCTAAGCAGAAAGTAGCTTGTATATATCATTTGTTATGTCTGTTTGGAATTTGGTGGTGATAGTGGCTCGTGGATACCGTTTTTTGATAGTAAACGCGATTATTCCTGGCTCAGCTCATTCAAACTGATTCAAATACTTGCCAGAGGATCTGAACATGACATCCATAAAGTTTTTTCTCTATCACCGGAACCGGAATTCACTGTGTTTTGTATGAAAAGTGTCTTTGGCCATCCGACAGATATTTTCTGGTATACTTTGGTAGTATAAAGCTGTATGTATCCATGGTATATATTAAAACCACGGCAATGTTGGACTTCCTTTCAAATGTATGGATATATTTATTCGCTCTGCTCGAGATTTGGAGAAGGATATTGCAGACTGCAAAACATATTTAAAGCAGACGCGATCATGGTGTCTTGTCGGCATCATTGGAAATTGGCGACCACTTCTCTCTTGTAAGGAACAATCTGGTGTTACACGTACATATTTATGGTAGGCCTACTTGGATATTTATGGTAGGCCTACTTGGATATTTATGGTAGGCCAACTTGGATATTTATGGTAGGCCTACTTGGAGTTTGATGTGGATTGTATCTTTTAAATACAGTACTATGGACGCGAAAATTCTTTATGTCGACGCTTGGCCGCTAAACGCAGTATCTGATGGTCTAATCATTTTTCCTTCTTCAGTTTCTCACTACTTCCATAGGTTATATGAGTTAACATGGTTAAGATGTATTCTCTGCATGTTGTGCCTATCGAAACCTTTCTCCCATTGTCAGATTTGTAACCTCCTAAACTGTCGCGGTGGAATATCTAACAGTATACGGTATACAATCTGATGGAAGAGAATGATTCAATTATGCTTCTTCTCGTCAGATTTTTTCAATTTTTAGGAATTTTAAATTAGGAACCCTAATTATTTAGCTAGTGAATACTTCTTATGAACTGGAGAAACTCAGTGTAGGCAGTTACTAGATCGAACTGCCCGTCAAAGCATCCTTCACTGGAGAGGAACCCGACGTCGGTGATGCCATTCTCACTTAAATGTTTTCGACGGCTTGTGGACAATCTGAAAGATCGCAAAGAATAATTAATGTGCTGAAATGGGATGTAACCGGTCACCAAAATTCATAAGAGCAAAAGTGTAATAAGTTCAGAAATTTTGAAATCCAGATCAATCAAAACCGATGTGCTCTAAAGTGAATATGCTTCACAGCAGGAAGACCTGAATGGATCCTTGGTGACTATGCTTCTGGATACGTTATTTGCTGTTTGTATTTTAGTTCGAGATTCAACTACCTCTTCTGCCGAAACGACGGTTAATTTCTGACAGATTGCCGCGACTGAGGTTGAAGATGTATATCCTGATTAACGACTAGAAATGTGCGATCACATGTTAGCGCTAACAAATTAGTTTTTTAATTTATTCGGCCGTTCTACGACATTTACCTCACATAATTAACTAATGGATAGTTTTATTTATGGTTAGCTCAAAATAAACTAGGTTCGTTTTAGTCGTCGCATATTACGAGTGCTCGTATTTCGTTTGTGAGTGATTATTAGCAAATATGGAGCGCTTGTAACTGGCGAGCAATGAAGCGAATCTTGTCAAAAATGAACTGACCATGACCGCAAATTATTAGTTCTATAATACTTGTGTCAATAACATCAAGCTAACCAGTGCAGTAATTAGAAGATTTACCACGGCTATGTGAAATGTGCATGTGTCAAGTGCAGGTGTTCATTAGGAGATTCCATTTCACAAGTCGGATGGGGAAAGGGACGTCTGCTTTCATACAAGTAACAATCGAATAAAACAAACAAATAAATTACAAGATGAAATTTCCTCCTCAAGTTTCCCATCGGGAAATTGATTAACAAGTGACATGTAGGCATATATCCACGTAATTTCCCAACAGCTGACAAAATCACTCCCCCTTTGAGGACAACATAGACTCGTCCACTGATATTGGCACGATGCCAACCGAGATAGGATCGCTCCAACATCAGAGTATTTTCAAAAATGGGGCGAAGAGT